>CAEGAE010045977.1:0-40686 GCA_903067095.1 Girardinus metallicus
CACACCTAGGGACAATTTGGAGAGGCCAATTAACCTGACAGTCATGTTTTTGGACTGTGGGAGGAAGCCGGAGAACCTGGAGAGAACCCACCATGCACAGGGAGAACATGCAAACTCCGTGCAGAAAGACCCGGGCCGGGAATCGAACCCAGAACCTTCTTGCTGCCAGGCAACAGCTCTACCAACTTTTCCACTGTGCAGCCCGTTATTAGAAATTAGGCCAAAAGTAATTGGTAAGATTTTGCTTTTTGCAGTGAAATTCCTAAAAATCAACCATAAAAACAGGAAGTTCTTCCCAGTGTCAACATGTAAAACATTCCGTAATCAGAATGTGTTTGGAAACCATCGACATTCTGCCTGTCAGCTCTCATTTCCTGACGTCCTGGAACACGAGGCTGGAACTTCTGAGAACCATCAGCCGGCTAAACGAGTTACAGATCTGCTCTGTTGTTCTGCAGAGTGAAGCGCTCTGCCTCTGTCAACACGTCCCCGTATGTAAACAGGCCGCGCCGCTGAGCGCCTTCCCAGAAATCCAATCCCATCAGTGTGAAACGCAGAGCTGTGTTAATGACATCCTCAGTAATTAATTCAACTAAACGCAATTAATCAAAACAAGCACATTAAACCGCAACAATCCACTGCGATGATGGATGGAGCTAATTAATGCGTTAATATTAAAAGAAAAAGAAAAGGAATTTCACAACGGCATGCAAAATTAATGCACAGGCAGCGTGGAAACGGATCCGAGACGCGCGTGTGTGTGTGTGTGTGTGTGTGAGGGAGTGCGGTCGGCTTCGCACAGTCTGTCACAGAGGCAGACGATGAGAGACGGGGAAGGAAATCAACTCTGTGTCCAATTGTGTGTGTTGAGTTGTTACCTTGAAGTACTCCATGAGCGAGCGCGAGTACTTGACAGCGTGGTCTTTCTTCAGATGGAACATCCTCAGATACAGCAGAGACAGACAGCGGTTGCTATGGGAACAGAAACATTGGGAGGCGGATGAGTCGTCCGTATAAGCTCCCCCGTTCAAACGTTCTGCTTGGTGTTAGTTAGTTAGTTTAAGCCTGGACAATCATTGAAAGATGTGTAAACGTTCGATTAACTCGAATGAGATTTTGTCTTTACTTATAAGTTTGTTCTGTCTTATTGGAAGTGTGCTAAGATATTTGCACTAGAAAACAGATTTAAAAAAAAAAATACTAAGCGACATTTTGTGTTTTTGCAGTGAAATAATTGCTTTCAACAGATTCGTCAGATTGAAGTTCAGAAGGTCTGGGAACTTTAATTAGAAACTCGCAGCTTGTCACCGTTTCCCTACTGCATTAAATGACGTGACACAGAGTTTTATCTCTCATAGCAAAACGAGAAACCTTGGGGTCAAACAGTCAACACACTACAACCATTAGATTATTGTCTTCTACAATCACAAATACAGGGCATTGGGGAATTATTTCATTTTCTTAATTATAAGGAAATAAACACACACACACATATATATATATATAAATAAATAAATGTGATTAAAATCTAGGTTTCATTGTGATAACTAATATTTTCAAACCTCCAAAACTGACTGACGGGTTTGATTGTTACTTTTCCGGATGTGTGATTTCCTTACTCTATTTGGTTCCACGAACGCATCAATAAATGTCTAAATATTTAAACGTTTCCGTTTAGAGGTGCCATTTCACTTCTTCTGTGTAAGGAGACATATTTAGTAACAGGTAAACCTGACCTGGAGCTGTACTGATGTTAACACGTCTCATACAGGCAGTTAGAGCATCATAGACCAAAACTAAAATGCTTAAAAGAAAAACCTTTAATTGTCACTTTTATCTTTACTATGACAAATACAACAAAACAGCAAGTGAGCTGTATTAATAGAATAAGAGCTTCTGTAATTTGTGTGTGCTAGACTTTTGTCTTATTAGCCAAAATATGCTGTCTAAATATAATCACAAATATGTCAAGAATTAAATATTTGTTTTATGCTCTTAGATTCTACTTTAGTCAAATTCAAGTATATGTTATGCAAATTACCGACGGTCATAATTTGGCAGAACTGCGACCACTAGATGGCGGCAAAAATCATCTGAATATGAACCTGAAACGTGTTGGATTTACTTAAACAGGCACTTAAGGTATATGTTCATCACACTGGCTGTGTGCTGGTTTGAAAAGTGATGAAAACAGACTTGAAGAGAAGGATCGTACCACAGAACAGCCAGCCTCTTCTCCAAGATGGTGGCCGAGTGGCTGGTGAAGTTCTTCAACCTCATGGCGTACCTGCAGGAAACAAAAGCTTGTCACTCCTCTAGTGTTTACCGATTCACTTCAGGAAAGTGCAGATGCACAAAACTGGGAATAAAAGAGGTTTTCCAGAATCATTTGTGGCAAACCATCAAGCAAAAACACGATTTTTCATCCAAAAAGGACATTTAAGAAGTCACTTCTTTGCTCTTTATTGATCTTTGAAGATAAATTCTCATCATTTCCACAATCATCCTCCTTAAGGAGCAGCCAAAGGTGAAGCCACCGATCCGAAGCCCGTGTCTTGCTCGAGGACACTTCAGCGGGACGGATGAGTGCAGATGAGCGGATCTTGAACCCCAGCTCTCAAGCTAAACGGCCGTCTCCCTCTTCATGGCCCCGCGCTTCTCAGACCGAGCCGCTCATTTATTATTCGCCGTATGCTCTCCGAGTTGCACTCGCCTGCTTGGCACGCTGGCAGCGCTCAAAGTACCGAACCCTGAGATCTTGCTAATTTACACAGATTAGCAACCTTGTAGGTGTGTGAAGGGCTGGAACACAACAAAAAAGACTCGGAGCTGAAGAGTCTAGCTGGTTGCATGTAGGCATGCATGCTAAATTAGTGCTCATTAAAAAGGCATTGCTTTAATTTGACATTTGTGGTGGAATGGGTGCAAATTTACACGGCCACAGGACTTTATGAGAGCCGTTCCATCAGGTAGGAAAGGATCACTTGTTGCTACAAATTATATATATTCATCAAATCAGATTGTAACTGTACCACTGGATACCTCATTTTATTTCCTGCTTACATTAGAAACTACAGTGTTCAAATGTTTCAGGTAGACAGATGAGTTATTGTCCAGAATATCCTTAACTTTGGGAAATCAGTGATTGTATGTTGCTCAGTTAGCAATAGTTACTCCACTGTTGCCAATTTAGTGACGTTGTAGTTACATTTTGCAACTTTTCAGACAAAACATTCGGTGTCAGCCAAAATCAGAGTGAGCAGATCAGGCTTTTTAAAGATCGGTGAACTAGTTCTTATACACAAATAAACCATAAAACGAAGAGAATCCCAATAAAAGGGATGGAGAATAAAGTGTGGGCAGTAAAAGTCCATCCAACTGGCCAAAGATAGGACTTTAAAGATAAAATCCCAGTAACTACTGGGCCCAAAGAGGCATTCGTGATTTCAAATGTTGCTGTTGCTGTCAACGTTGTGCAGTAAAAGTCAAACGTTTCCTGACTCCCACTGGCTTCTTCCCGCCGTTGATCCGTACCTGATAAGCTCCACCGTCTCAGAGTACATGGTGTACGGCGATTTGGCCTCCAGCGGATCTCGCTCCATGGCGTTCCCGCACTCTATGAAGGAGAGGGCGCCGTCCGCATAGTTCACCGCTTTCCCAAATTTGTCCGTCTGCGAAGCACGGAGGAGGAAGGTGACAGAGATGAAATGCCGGCGGAGACAGAAGAGGCAAGAGTCGGAATGACGTCGCCACGGCAGCGCCGCAGCCTTCGCTTTGAATAATCTCCCACTAAGATGCAAATCCCCCGATAAATCTGAGGAAACGATGCGTACACGTAGCATAAATAACAAATTCAATAAATCTGACTTCATTGTTTGGGGAGGATCTGATAATTCTTTTGATATTGTTTAATCCTGCAGACATCATCACTCTTTGAGCACAACCCCCCCCTTGGAGACAAACGCCGTAATAAATAACACAAATTATAGCGTGCAGGCCTCGATGCTAAATAGATTTGCATTGTGCAGAGACTGAAAGCCTGTATATGATTACAGTGTACTAAACGCCGTGTACTTTGAAACCCGTCTAACGCTGTTTGTGGATCAGTCCCTGATTGATTTTCAGCAAAGCGTGGAGCCGTGCAACTTCTTACCAAAGCGTCGGCCTTGTGCTTCAGCCTCTTGGCCTCCTGCATGTAGTACTCTGCACTGTGGACTCTGGAAAGCAACAAAAACAAGAACACAACTCGTGTCTGCACAGACCAGTATCCAAACAGGAAGGCTGGAATCCTCCAGAATGATGGAGTGATTTACATAATCATCGGCTCCACAGAAGCCTGCTTGTGTACACACACCTCAGGCTCGGTGCAACCTTAGAACGACAGCAAAACACGCTTCATGAATAATGCGGAGGCAAGAAAATAAGTGCGGCGATGTGTCATCTGTCCAGATTTGAACAGAACTGGACTGGCGTTGATGTAGTTAACGCTGCTACATGATAACAGGCCACCTTCTGGCTCTTGATCGGGAGAGAAAGAAGGAAATCTGACTCACAACCGAGGGTGAAGGTTTGAATGAGGCTCTTGGTTTGTCTAACTAGCAGAGGAGAACGATACTGCATGCTGTCACTTTCCTAAAATAGTGACCTAAGCTATTTTTTTTTTACCAAAAGTGATGTTGACAAAAACATCACATCCTTTTTATTGCCAAAATTGATTTAGGCAAAAAAAAAAAACACAACATAATAATAAAAAAATCCTTTTGGCAAAAAAAAAAAAAAAAGGCCTAAATGTGACGATATTTTGGTTTTGATCCAAAACCTAATATTTCCATGGTCAGTATTGCCGACTCCGATACTTTTTATCATTCAAGTTTGATCGATCAGACTTTGAACATTTAGGTGTTTTTGTGTTTTTTTCTTCTTTGAATTGTATTGTTAAAACTTTAGAAAGAATTCTGAACCACGTCTGAAAAATATTTTAACACCTTAAGATAAACAGAAACAACAGAACAGCAAAACAAGTTTTTGTGTGCATTTTTCCCAAAATAAACAAAAACGCAAAAAAGTTATCTGATGAAAAACAAAACAATCAAACATGAAATCTATGTGGTAGAACACATCACAAACAAAAACTAAAATTTCAAAATGGGATCTGAAACTAAAGTATCCATTCGCACAGGTATCGATCGATACCGGCATCGACGTTTTGGGATTTAGACGTCGGGTCACACCACAGGTGACCAACCATGATGGTTGACCATCTTCAAAGCGCCACTTGCAGGTTGCAAACCCCTGGGCTACAGTGAGACTTGACAATGGAAAATGTGTCTTTACTTAATAGTGGAGATAGTTACAGATGTGTTGCATTGAATGAGATGTTCGTTAGGATGTTGCCTAACTTTCCTCCTGACCTGCGTTTTTCTTTCTCATACTCTCCTACAAACCCCTGAGGTCTTCACAGAACAACTGGTTTTAACTTGTGCACCAGTGGGCCGCACTTAGCAGCCAGGGTAAATCTGAAAGCGACTTGTTGCTCTGGGTTTTATTTAGGGGGATCAATGTTCAGGGGTCTGAATCGTGCTGCTTTATGTTTGTTTTATAAAATTCCAATAAATCAAATTGCAGTTTGTGGTTTTAAAGTGACATAACGAGAAAGAATCCAAGAGCTACACTGAAAAAAAAAAGAAGCAAAAAAACAACAACAAAAAAAAAACAAACAAAAAACAAAACACAAAATCTTGCCAAGTACTTTTGGTCTACTTTCCAATGTTACAAATAAAATAATCTACCAGTGAAACTAGTAATTTATTATCAATTTTAATACGTTATTGACTTAAGCTCCTATATCTCGCTGAAAAGTTACTTGTAAGTTAAGTTTAGTCTTATTTTAAGTGTACCAAGATGTTTGCACTAGAAACATGACCAGAAATACTAAAATGTTGAGTTTTTGCAGCTGCTTTTGTGAGGCTCTGCAGATGGAAAACCTGCTTCCTTCTGCCTAGCAGACAGTTTTCCGCTCTGCCTCAGTTTTCCAGATGAAACTGTCTTCACAGCAGAGCAGCTAATGACGCTAGCACGTTGCTGAACTCTCATATTTGCGTGCGCGTCTACGTACGTGTCGGTGAACGACAGTCTCGGCCTCCGCGGTTCGGACTGGTCCATCATCGCCTCGGACCACACCTCGGAGTCCGAGTGGCCGTTGGCATGGTAACCGTCTCCGCCAGGTTTATCGCAGTGGGAGTCCATGTCCTGAGGTGGAGAGGCCGTTGATATTCATAGTTTCCACAATAAAAATCTGCATGACAATTAGCTCGCCACTTAAACGCTACCGTTGTCCTTCCACTTAGTTTTAACAGCGCAGGCACATTACTGCTTTCTAAGTGCGCCATTAAACTCACAGGTTCTCCATTACCGGGATGTGAATAAATCCAGGCCAATTTCATGTTTGCTGGCCTACAGGGGAACGCTTACCCCGCCGTTTCTAGCGTGCGCCGTCGCCTTCCCTTCGCCCCGCCGGTGTCTGTGCGACGAGGCGGCGGCGGTGGCGGAGGACGCCGAGCAGGGCAGCATCCCCACCGCACCGGCCTCCTCGGCCAGGGAGGGGCCGCCGTCGCAGGCCCGCTTGCGGGGCGGCTCATCGGACAGCGGCGACAGCAGAGGGGGCAGCAGCTTGTCGTCACGCCGCCGGGTCAGCTTCCTGTTCAGAGAGCCGCTGAACGCCAACAACAGACGACAGAGATTAATTAATACGTTCTTAGTACTGGTTCACCTGGGTTTATGTATTGGGGGATAAAACAAAACGGGTGTTTATCCCAGTAAAATAAGTTACATTGATAAAAAAGCTAGCATAGCTAGCTGAAAAGTTTCTGACAAGAAACGGACTTAAAGTACTAAGACAACATGAGATAGAAATTATGCTAAAATGATGTAGCAATTATTGAAAAGTGAGAGGAAAAAAAAAAAAAGAAACATTCAAAAAGTCGATGTTTACATATATTTTAGCTTTGCCTGTGGGTTTGTGGCGGCGTTCAGAAGCTGTTTGGGGGAACACAGCGTGGAGCAACAGCAGCTTAAACGAACCGAGAGGAAAAACTCCTGGAGGAGCTAAAAACAACCAGACAAAACTTCTCTCATCATCAGTCTGACTTGTCCTCACTGGACCAATCGAAGTCGTCCAGAGATTTAAATATCACATTTGGAAAACCATTTCACAGCTTCTAAAACTGTACTTTTCCTCCCCTTGCTGCACATCCGTGATTATTCCCTCGGCCGCCTCGTTGGAGCTCCGGTGACTCATATTGTTTGCAACACAAGTGATATTTTTATGTTTTTCCTCTGCCTGGAAACTCTGGGGGGTTTGATGCGGCTAGAAAGTTGCTGAGCTCACAGAACAGGGCCCCAGGCACCAACATTAGAGATGATATACAAAATAAGGCAGACAAAGACTAATTACTTGCAGGAGAGAGAGAGAGAGAGTGTGTGTGTGTGTGTGGATATTTGAGGGTGTGTGTGTGTGCCTTTGTGCCTGCGTGCAGCATAACTGATGTGTGTTTTGGATATACTAATTTGCATGCGTAAGGTGTTAAGTTTTCTCCTCCCTAACAGGATATTTTTTTCCCCTCTGTATATCTTGTTGAGTTATAGACTCACAGTAATATTTGGCTTTATGATCAACAAGCTCTTTTATTGCTCTTTTGTTCCCAACACTGAGACAAATCTAATACGAGAAGAGATAAAGCTGCTTCATTTTTATATATGGGCGAGTGTGGGGAGGTTCAAACCAACTCTGCCTTTAGTGAGAATGTAATTCTGCCCCATGTTAAATAATTAACTGTGACTAGTCAGTTCAGTTTTATTCACCACACCCAGGCTGATTATTTTAAGACTTAAAAATGTAGAAACTGCTTAAACCTGTCTGGACCTGTCTGACAACCTGAAGTAGGCAAAGAGAAGCTTCCTAGGAGAGGCCAACCCACTGAAAGCTCACAGGAGGAGTGGGCAAGATGGACTTAAAATTTGATCACAATATTTTGTGGTACTATTGTGATAAAACTAAAGATTATTATATATATATATATATATATATATATATATATAATAATAATCTATCATTTTTTTAGACAACTGTATGGTTGTGACTTTATGGCAAAGCAATTATAGAGCCACAAATCCAAATATTGTTCTTGAAAAATAATCCCATTTACAATAAGCTGCAGGATGAAACTTACTCAGAAAGAGTGCGGTTTATATCAGTGTTTCCCAACCCTGGTTCCTCGAGGCACAGATATTTCTCTGCTTTAATACGCCTGATTCAGCTGACTGCAGTTCAGCAAACACTTGTCAATTGAAATCACGTGTGCTAAAGCAAGGTAACGCCTAAAACAGGGCAGGGCAGTGAGCCTCGAGGACCAGGGCTGGGAAACACTGGTTTATATCGCTAGCTGATGCTACATGGTTAGCATCGAGATGCTATCTTAGGTTTGAATAGCTTCGCTGACAGGTTAACTCCTTTTAGCACATCAGCTGTGTTTTCTAGCATCTCATCAGATGATTTCTTAAAAAAAAATTAACCTGCAGGGCTAAAAAGAGAAGCAGTCTTGTCGTCCATCGTTGTTGGTGGATGTCGTCTGTGCGTCAGATTTACGGGTGTACCGGAAACGTGCAAACACAAAGGCTCCGCTAGGAACATTCACATGAAAAAAACAAAACAAACACACACACCAACGTGCGATTAATCACGTTAAAATTCTTAACACCAACTATTTAACTGAACTGCCCCGTGCATTCTGCCTGACTTGGAACGGCTATAATCTGAACCATGTAAGTGTGATCATGGGGGGCGAAACATGTTTCACTTTTAATTTCTTCACATTTCATCTTCAGTTGTAAAACCGAACTGCGTTGTTTTCCTCAGGTAGATCTGAGTCCTTCCTGAGCATCAGAGTGATCAGTCCAGCCAGGGAAACACCTGCCAAACGTCGCAGGAAGCTGCTGACTGAGCCTGATGATCTCATCGCCCTGTTCGCAGCTTTCCACCGAAAAGCCTCCCGGTTGATAAACAGAGCGAGGTGACAATCACACAGTGTCACAGGTTCAACCCCCGGTCACCCCGTCCTCCTCCCCCGCGCCTCTTTAAGGAGCCCCAGATGCTATAAAAATATTTCCTCTGTAGCTGTCACACAGGAGCTTATTTACAGCGACAGGCGGCCTGGTATGTTTTCAAATCATTCACACGCAGAGCTGGAATTCACGCTTTGTCATTCCTGTGTCACATTGTGAATGAAAGTCGCCTTGTGTGGCAGCTTCACTGGTGCAGTGAGAAATATGAAGCGCTGCCAAAAAGACCCGCTCAGCATTAAAGTCATCAGATAACCTCTCTGCCTGCCGCTCCCCTGGGGACGGCTGGCTCAGTACGGGGAACAGACCCAGAGCGCTGTCTTCCAGTTCACACGAATCGCTAACACACCACAGACGACACCTATGACAGAAGGTGTCATCGCTGATGAAGCCTCTTTACACCACAAGAGCAGTTAAAACAAAGAGCCGAGGACCTGATCTCCGAACGAGGGAACCCAGGCGGCAGGGGCTGAAGTACGATGAGAAACTTGGGTGGTTTTTTGTTTTCTGGCGGGAAGTAAAAGTGAAGCCCAAAAGAACAAAAAAAAAAAAAAAACAAAACAAAAGAACCTGAATGTTGTTTATTCTCATCCAACTGAACGTGGCAAAAGGCTTTTAAGAAACTGTAAGAAGCTGATTGGAGAAGTACTGGTTTAGTACAACAGAGTATAGAATTAGAGATGGAAATAAACGCTGCTTGTTAATATTCACTCAGTTTGACTCGTCATGTGGGTTGATTTTCATATCCGATGTCGATGTATCGCCCATGTAGTGTAGTTTAGATTTGCAGAGTTTATTTGACCACTATTTGTTTGTGTCTGAATTTGCCTTTATCTATTTAAGTTAAATTAAAATTTGCCACAATCTTTTATAAATGTCATAGTTATTGCAGGCAATATGAGCATTTTTTAACTTGTAGCACTTTTAATCATCACACCTCATAGCTGTACATCAGTTTTACTTTCTGTGCGAGTTACTGTCTTCTCTAATAAATGTCGGCTTGTCTGACCTGAGGACCAGCAGTGGTACAGAGGTGCTCCTAACTGATTGATTGATTGATTAGTGCATGTCTGGTGTTCCCACATCAGAACTTACTCTGCAGAGCCGCTCTTGTGGTTGTGTATTGGAGAGATGCATGGTGGGAGGAGCAGGCAGTCTTTGTCCAGGCGCAGCTTCTTATTACACTTGACCGATGATTCTCCGTGGTCCAACTGGGAACAGAGGAAGGGGACGGTGGGTTAACACAGAATCGACTGAACGGTTTGGGGATTAACATGGCCGTAGTTTAATCCATGTGGGCACCTTGTGTTTCCTCTTGCTCTTGCTGGTGTGTTTTTCTGTGGGAGCCACCATGTTTGCGGCCGCCTGCCTTCTGTGTTTACCTCCACTCTCCAGTCTCTCCGTCCGCCCAGCCAGCCTGGGATTACCCTGCTCCTGCCCAGGGGGGTTATCCAGTACCCCCATACCCTGACTAATCTTCTCTCGGTCCCTCGCCACAGTCCTCTCCCTTTCCCCAAATCCAAACCTATCCCTGTCCTCTCTGTCCGTCTGCCTCTCCCTCTCCCCTTGCTTTTCTTTGTCCTTCACTAGACGCTCGTTTTCTTCTTCTTGTCTCTCCCCTTTCATCAGCTTCTGCCTCTCCCTGTCCCTCCCCGCGTTCCCTTCCCTTTCTATAACTCCGATCCTGGCTCTTTCCCCCGCCGTCTGCCCCGGCACCCTGCTGAGGAAGCTTAAGTCGATTTTCACCCACAAACTCTGAACCTCGTGATATTCCCTCAGAGGGGACAGAGCCACATCGTGTCCTGCGTTTGACGGCAGTGACGCGGGCTCCGCATCCTTCCCCTGCCCTCCGGGATCGGGTACCGAGTTCCCAAAGGAAGCACTTATGTTGCCGATGCTCAGCAGGTTGCCGTTGGCGACACCACCACCGCCGCTGCCGACTGTGCCGTCTTTGACTCGGAGCCCCGTTCCGGCGAACGTGCCCAGACATCCCGCCCCTGCGGCAGAGCCGAGGCACGGGAGCAGAGGTGCGTGGTTGTGCGCGCTGGCCAGCATCTGGGTGCTGACGGCCGAGCGCGTCGTCTGGCCTGGCAGAGACGGGGTCTTGGTGGCGTCCTCGCCGTCTGACTGGCATTCCGACGAGGAGGAGGAGGAATCCGTTTCGATGAATTCCCTGGACTTCGGTGTGATTTTGGTGCTGGGACCTCTGTGTTTCCTTTTATCCTGTTACATGGATCAACAGCAAAAAAAAAAAAAAAGGAAGCAGAGGGACGTTTAGTCAGTCATACGAAACCCCACATGGTTTCACTCGTTTCCTTCGGAGCAGGCATATCAAACTCATTTCATTTTGGGACAGTTGTGGCAGGACTTTTGGATAAAACTCATTAAACTGCTAAAATATTAACAGCTGTCTCTGCATTCAGTGCTTTTTAAAGGGGCAGTATCATGTAAAATTAGCGTTTTTGATCTTTACTACATGTTATAAAGCTATTATGTCATCAAAAACGTAGCTGGAGTATGTTTTATGGAGCGAGTATGGATTCTTTTGTGCATGTTTGAGAAATCCTTTAATCTCCATGGCAACCGTTCAGCTGTCCAAAACGTCTAGTTGGACCTAGCTCTGCCTTCGAGGACGAAGCGCCTTGTATTATCAGGGAGCAGGAGTTTTTAAAGAGTCAAGAGACTCAATTTCAAGGCGCTAAATTACAAGTCAAATTTGATATATGCAGTAATTTAACAACTAAAGGTAGTATAGTTGAATAAGTGGCTCAATGTGCCTGGAAAACACATAATACTGGCCCTTTAAGATATTGAATATCTTTTCTTTTGGGATTTTTTTTTTTTTTTTTTTTTTTTTACAATCAAAAATCACTGATTTTGTGGAGCCAATTTAGAAATATTTACAAGAAATTTGTAATTTTTGCTTCTTTTTTTTTTACCCGGCATATTGATCACAAACTATTACTTGACATCAAGTTAGGTTGAGACAGCAGAAGAAAAACACTGCATGTAGGCATTAGTAAAGTTTATATTTGGAGAAAATTTCCAACAAATTCACAACTTTACATTAGCGCGGAAAAGTGCAGCAATCTGTTAATTTTGCACGAGAGACCAAAGTTTACAGATACAAATGCTTCGATTTGATCAATACAATATTAGTCATCTTGAAGGTTGTATTTTTTATGTTCCTCTGGAGTCTGGAGGAACATATAAAAATCCTGACTGTATCGTGTGTCTCAGAAAAAGAGCCCAGCCACAGTGACTAACCCGCTGAAACAATCCGACTCATTTCCCACGAATTGATGGACTCCTAAACTCCCAGACAAAAGAGATCTGCTGTAGACAAACATTACAATCAAAAACAAAGCCTGTAACTGGATCACTGCTAATATCATGCAAATTATGCGGCACAAGTTGCCAGCTTGTTCTACTAATCTGTGAAGTGAAAAGAAACATGCTTTGGCTGTGTGACTGCGGATGTCACCAGCGTTCAGCGCGCACGAGAGGACGGCAGTCTGTTTGGCACATGCAAATTAAAAGATGCGTCTAATGTTCCTTATCTACCAGTTCCTTCATAGATGAGTTTGCTTTTGTTTCAAAGGAAAGCTTGTTTATGAATCCTCACTGCTCTGAGTTGAGAGTTTTGTCTCCTGTGAAAGCAACAAAGCAAACACAAGCAGTGCTTTAATGACAGAGATGTAAAACTTTGCTGCGTTTAATGTATGAAACGTATTCAAACTTTGGATATTTTAAGGTTTTGTCACTTTAAGACCCCAAACATCTGTGTGTTTTATTGGGGGTTTTGTATCATAAGTATTGCAGTTGTAGAGAAGTATTGCAAAAATAATTTTCAAACTTTTTGGCAGCTTCCCTGTCCCGGCTCGGGAAATTCAAGTATTTGTAAGTTTTATCTGTGTGTAGTTGAATCCTACATCATCATTTTAGATTTATAGTAGAAATCAGGGCTGAAACGATTCCTCGATTGATTCGAGTACCTCGATTATTAAAATTCCTCGAGGAAAATTTACCTGCCTCGAAGCTTCGTTAATTTATGTTTTATTTTTTTAGCGCACCGTGTTCCGGCCGGAACATTATTTGCGTTGCGCGGAGCTCTGACGCCCCCACACCACTCCAGGCGACATTTCCCGTATTCTCCAACCCAAAGCCTGACAGGTATGAGGCGAGGTCAGAGTTCATCTGTTAAACTCACTGAAGAGGAATACATAAACTAAAAGCTGGAGTATAGACATTTTTAATAAGCGTGTTTGTGATCCTGCCTCTTTATTATTACATTGAATATAATTTCAGATCTTTGTATAACTTTTCTTCAGGTTAATTTAGAAAGCGAGCTTTTATTGTTACAGGTTAATTTTCTAAACTACAGAAAAGTAACTAATAGAGAAGCTCAAAAATGAAAAGTTGAACTGATATTGATATGTGATAGTCACACCGGTGTTATGCCAGATTTACCAATATTTTATTTTATTTTTTTATCCGATTACTTGATTAATCGTAAGAATAATCGATGGATTACTTGATTACTAAAATATTCGTTTACAACAGCCCTAGGAGAAACGAAGCCTCAAAAAGTTGTCTTTTCTTAAAAAAGAAAAAACAAAACAAAAAGAACTTTTATCTAAACTCATTGATGATTTAGGCGTGCGTTCGTTTTTCTTTATGAACACATGACAATCTATTAATATTCAATTTGTTGAAAACAAAACTGGTGGAACATGTTTATCATGTCACCAAAAACCTCAATACTTGCTGCTTTTACAGTCACCATAAAACTGCATAACTGGAATTACGGAAATAAATTTGCTTAACGGACACTCAGCAATTTAGAAAAAGCTTTTCCGATAGAGATTTTAGGATGAGGTGGTTCTTCAGTCATATCAAAATTAGAGTCTTTCACAAAGCTGCAGTGGAAAATCTTTTCTTTGTGTCAAAGAGGTTGCATGACAGGATGTTACTACTGGAGGAAAACATGAAGGAGACGACAGGAAGTGTTAGGAAGGTGAAGGTGCAGAGAGCTTATGACTTATCACATGATCAGGTTTATTCACATGAGATTTTAATTACGTTTCTTATTTAATGGAAACGTTGCAATTGCAAAATTGTTTTTGACATTAGTGGAATATTGACAAAGTTTTGTACAAATTTGTCATGGAAATGCAGCTAATGACTCCTGATTTATCATGATGCATTTTTTGGTGACAATTCAGCAATACATTTTTTCTGTCTCTTCAACTGCATAGATCCTGGTTGAGCCACGTTACTAAAGCTACGATCTATGATTCTCATTTGAAAATGCCATCTTCACGCTGGAAACCAAAGTGTTTCCGTCAGAACGCGTGAACAATCTGCTACACATGCCGGACCCGGTGCTGAGTTTTCCAGATGTTGGAAAGAGGCGGCGAGGCGTTTTGAGTGATGAGCCTACGCTGACCTGGTTCACAGTGACAGCAGGGAGAGGCGCGGGGGTCTGCTGCAGCGCTGCTGGTGGAGTGGCTGAGCTGGTGGCGCTGCGAGGCTCTTTCCTCGGGGCCGTTTTCCCGCTGAGAGGCTTCCCCCGCGGCCTGGGGGGGTTCTGGTGCTCCAGGGGAGGAGGGGGCAACAGGTCCTTCTCTCTCGCCGCAGGGCTAGTAAGAAGAGACACAAACAACAGGAAGCGCGGCGCTCCGAGTTAAGATCAAGCCGGCAGCAAGGCGCAGCGACCCCGGCTACTGATCGCTGACAAACAGCTGAGCAGAATGTTTGCCTGGGCTAACTCCGGGGGGCGAATGGGTGTTCGAAATGGAAAACTACATAAATAAATAAATGCAACGGGGTGAAATAATTGAAAACAGCATGCGTTTAACTGAACTAGTCTGGAAGTTTAGGACGCAAGAAAGGAGAGGAATAAGTGAGTAAGGGAGAGGGAAATGAGAAAGGAAACAGCAAAGTGGTTTTGTTCTGCTAATTGGCCTGAAGTCAAGCTGAGCAACGAGTTCAACGTTGGCTCCACTAAATCCACTGTGGGAAATCACAGTCCTGAAGACCTCAGACTAAATATTAATCCACTACATTATGCTTTACACACACTCATCGTCTGCAATCATTTCCTTGGATTTTTAAGCTTTTTCTAACGCGTTTGAGCTGCTTTGTGATGGTTATACAACATAAACTTCACGGAGTTTACATAACAAGTCATGTGTGATATTCTCCCCACCAAACCCACCGTGGATCTAAACTGACCAAAAGCTCTAAGTGGCCATAGCTTCCAGCTCTGGGTGAACATTTGACCCCTCTTCTAGTCAGAAATGGTAAAACTGATTACGGTTGAATAGTTTCCTAATCTGGGTTTTTACTACAACCCATAAACCGGAAAAGGCCATGGCCATTCCTGAAGGTTAATGTTAGCCTGATTTACCCGCTCCAAAACCGGCTTGGATGTGTAGCTTGAGAAAATGTGTGTGTTTGGGTTTATTGTCTTGTTGATACACACACTTGTGTCCGAGTTTCAACCATTTTGACTAAACTTTCTGTTTCAGATGAAAGGAAACTGCCAACAAGGTTTCTACAGGGTTAAGATGTTTTTAAAACATCTGTATCATGACAAACGTACAAAAGAAAATCACATTTTGTATAGAGCCAAGCTTTTTTTTTTTTTTACCCAGAATGCACATAGCATCGTACAGCAGAAGTGAGCCAGTGGCGAAGGCAAACATCGTCCAGCCAACCAGCGATCATTTACCAATAGACACATTTAAAGCTAGCTAGTTAGCAAAGCAACTTAGCAGCTAGTTAGCAGTAGCCTCTGTCAAAGAATGGAAAGAAGATGTCTGTGTGCGACCCAAATGAACATGTTGGCTTAGGAGAGAGGTGATTACACACACACACACACGCGCACACGCACACACACATCTTTTAAATTCACCCAGGGTGTCATTCATGTAAGGATCCCCTCTTTCCTAAGCTAGTCTTCATACATCCTTAGAGTCTTAAGTTCACATATCTAATATTAAGGCCATAAAATGTCTTAAGGTCATACAAATATTAAGCTGGCATTAAATACCTTAATCACGGGTCTTACATTTTGTTGTTTGACCATTTAATCTTGTATATTCTATGTAGTTTATTTTTCTCATGACTCTTTTTTTGTCAGGCAAAAAGTTTTGAGTCGCACACACACACAGACGTCTCAGATTATTTCACTTAAAACAAATACTTTTTAATCGATATTAAGGAATTATTGCCTTACAACAAGCTTCTGCTTCTTACTGAAAAGTTACTTGTAACCTAGTTTTGTTTTATGTCAAGTTTACTAAGATATTTGCACCAGACCAAAAACACTTGGAAGGACTTTGTGTTTTTGCAGTGCAGACGGGGTTAAATATCCAGCCACAGTTCTTTGTGTTTTGATCTATTGACCAATATCAGAACAGCATAGTCCTCCTACTCATCAAAACCCTCCTGTTGATCATCGTCATCATCTGTTCATTCTTTCCTCTCTTTGGGAATTAAAAACACCCGTAAAGCTTAAAAGTCTTTATTTTACTTTGTGTTAGCTGCCTGGTTGGATCATGTGAACCTTTTTAGCCTCTAGCAGTGAAAATTCCCCATGCGACTCGTGTTTTTGTCAGGACTCATGCTGGTTCTGAGAGGCGTAAAGCAGCTTTGCTCCGTCCTCTCCTCCATTACCTGTGCTGGTTGGTCCGGCTCCATGCCTGGTTCTGGTTCTCCTCCACGCTGCTGGACCTCTCAGCCCGGCGCGGCTGCTTCTTCCCGGTGGTGTTCCTCCTCGGGGCCGGTGCCTCTTGCCCCGACAGCAGGCCTGGCGACAGCCTCATCTTCGACCTCTGACCCTCCCCTGAGGCCTTCTGGCCCAGCTTCGCTTTGGCTTTCTCCCGACCCGGGCTGAGCAGAGCAGAAACAGTTCACCTCTACTGACACTTTGCTGAGCGGCCGGAGAGGATTCCTTTTTAAAGAAAACACACGAACCAGAAGCCGGTCCTGCCGTCTTTGTGCTCCGCCGCGGGTGCCGCGGGAACAGGTGTGCCGCCGGACCCACAGGGCTTGGTCTTGGCAGCGGTGCCCACTCCTGGTGCTTCTTTCCTGGGAGAAAATGTCTGCGGATCCTGGCTGATGGAGCCTTAACAGATTTACCCATGATTAGTTGTTTTGATTAGTAATCAACCCAGGATGCGTTTTGAGTTTTGCTCTCCACTAACCTGTACCATGATGCTCCTGCTGTGCGGGGACCAGCGGTTTGGTCTGAGCCTGGACTTTGTTCAACCAGCTGTCCAGTTGCCACTTGTTAGTGGAAGGGGGCTCCGGCTGCAAGGAGGACAAAAAACAACACAAAACAAACAAAAAAACACACAACTTCATTAATATTTCAGCAGGCGCTCTCCGCAGCTCCTGCACTTTATCAGAGCGGAATCATAACTAAATTTCCTTCAGTCATAAACAAGTGAGAAACTCGGCGCGCCTCTAAAAATAATGAAACCGTCTCCGGATGAAGAATCTTTACAGAGGAATGTAAAAGTATTGCGTTTCTTGTGGTTATTGTATCACGCCGTGCTGGAAGCTCTTTATTGCTTATGTGGAAGCCGCGGTTGCCGTCGTTTTCTCCCCCCGTGTTTCTGCGTTTCTCCCAGTGTGTTAGACCGCATAAGCCTATAAAAGCAGGCAGCGTCGAGCCATTAAAATAATGTGATAACTAATGGCACGACTCGCTCCTCTGCAGTTGGGATCTTTATGGCTTTCGGAGCAGCGCTGCAGGACGAGGCGGCTTAGCGACCGTCCGGGTCGGAGCGAAGCAAACAGCCGGTGGATGAGGGAGAATAAAAATCTAAAGTCCAACTTACTCTTTAAAATGTTTTTTTTCGGCTCTAGTGGCCTTCATCTGACAGGAAAGTGGGCAATGAGAGAAGGGGAAGACGCACAGCAAAGGTCGCCAAGCCGGGAATCGAACCTGCGACAGTCGCATCGAGGACTAAGGCCTACATATGTGGGTTGTGTTTAACCCCTGCGCCACCACAGCACATCCCTGAAAACCAAGTTTTTGACACTTGGCTTGTATTCTTATTTTTTGGGCGATGGTTCTGCCTCATGAGCTGAAGTTGTTGAAAAAGACAATCTGGGAACGCAACTTTTCCACCTGAATCTGCGCAGCAGCTCATGTATTTATCTACCTATGAGAATACGGCAGCCATAATGAGTGGCAACTTATTATTTTCTATTAGTTTCTCCTAGATTGCCTCAGGTAGCTTACATTGGTAGCATATCAGTAGCAGTAGACACAATGATAACACAACAGCCTGCACAGGATGCAAACAAACAAGATCAATCATAAGTTTTTGCCTCATTTTTGAATTATTAGCTTATGGGGGTATTCAGCTGCTCACTTTTCTAACTTCCTGTTGCAGATAGCTGTGCTGTAGTGTTAACATTGTCAAATTTGCACTACAGCAAATACTTCGTTGTTGGTTTAAAAAAAAAAAAATGCTGACAACCCCACCGAACACCCAACAATAATCTTTTAGAACATTCGTTGTTGGTTTTTAATTACTGGAGAGAAAAGAAAAATTGATTTGGGAAAATTAGAAACATTTTTATTTGCTAACTTAAAAACCTTCAATTCAACTTTACTTAAACATTTACATTTACTGCAAGTATGCCAACACAAACAGTTCATGTTGGACATTTACATATATTCTCTATCATTCACACCATGTCATTTTGGTGTGAATGACCTTCACCATTACATTCTCAAACACTGATTTGAGAATGTAATGGTGCAACAGTAGAATCCAGCAGTCAGAGAAAAACCAAGGAGCTTAAATACTATGGAGGTCTGATGAGTAACATGGAAAACAGGTGCAATCAACAGAAAGCAGAGCAGCTGGGGACAATCTGGGCAGAGAACTGAGATGATGAATAATGGGCACGAGAGAAACTGAATGGAAACAAATGGGATCTAACTAATCTAAGCTAAACCACTTCAGAGGCTAAACCTGAATACACAGAGCAGGACACCTAAACATGCAATATCATGAAATGAGCTAATATGGAGAGACACTGATAACGCTGAAATAATTCAAATGGAAACACAACAAAGAACCAAAACTCAGACAGAAGTGGACTATGACCCGTTCTTCATAAATCTGACTGAATATTTGAAATATCATGGATATCGGGACACACTTTAAGGAGCAGTATCACATGTTTTTCAGGCACATAGCACAATCAAGAAACTGTTACCCTGGTTGCACTGAGTCATAGCTATAAATATGTTACATATACTAAGTATGACTTAAAAGAAATATTATTTTGTGATTTGACGCCTTGAAATTGGGTGTCTGTCTCTTTAAGAAGCCCCTGCTCTTTCTGAAGCTCCACCTTCAGGAAATCATCACAGCATGTCTCCGCTATGAACCCTTTAGCAATGTTTTTACCAGCATTGCTCTGAGAAGTAGCTGGTATGATGAGCGCAGCAGTTCCACCAGGTGTTTGCTAATTGCTGCTGGCTAGTCTGAAGGAGCTGAGCGGGGGAATGGCGTATGCATGGAAACTGCAGCTCCAAGGAGGAGCTGCGTCTCAAAGGTGGCGCTGGGTACCTCCTCACCCCCCAGGCAATTTGCACAGCTTAATGGTTGCCATGGAGATGGAAGGATTTCTCAAACATGCATCAAAGAATCAAGGCAGCACTCCATGTATGTTTTTGATGTGGGGATAACATTAAAACATGATGTAAAGTTCAAAAAAGTTAATCTTACATGACACTGCCCCTTTCGGCTCTCGCTGTAAATGTGAGCCTACGTCATACTTTACCTCTGGAGTGTTTGTACGAGAAGCCTGGTTGTAGTCGCTGTCACTGGAGCTGCTTTCCGACTCGTCCGTGTCAGACTCGGAGCTGCTCTCTGATTCGCTGCTGCTTCCCGACGCACCGCTGCAGAACAGGAAAGGAAGGAGGAAAAAAAAGACGACAACATGTCACAACGCCAACAAACCAAAGCCGTCGTAACAAGACAAGGCACACTGTTGGACACCGTCGCTGGTAATGAGGTGCGTGTCAGAAAAGCTCTAGAACGAAGTTTCAGACTCCTAAAATGAATTGTAGGAACGTTTTAAAGAGCTTGACGGCTAGAATAAATCCAAAGATGGAAAAAGTTAAGTTTTTCAGCTTGGGTTCTTTTTTTTTGTGTGTGTCCGTGTTTATCGGTTGCAACCATTCAAAGCAAAGTTCCTTTTCCATTAGACTTAAAAAAAAAAAAAAAAAAAGTCTGTTTAAAACATAAAGAGCTCACTAATGTAGCCAACACATTTTCTTTACTGCTGTAAAATAAAACCCGGCTGTCTTTTTTTATTCATCCTGCCAGTGAATTACAGTCTGCATAGCAAAGGCTCTTAAGTCACATCTGTGAGATATACGCTGCATCACATGTACCAGCAACACTAATATCTAAGATACGAACATGACAACTTTATGATGAAGCCTTCCTGCGGGGGTTTTCACTTTACATCCGAACTTTACAGTGTGGAGGCATTATTTTTTAGGAGCTCCACATGACTAACTATGCCATATTGTAAAGCCATTTTATCCTCAGGCTGTGAAAACAAAACAAATCCATCAGAGAGCGAGAGATAGCAGGAACATTAAGAGAAGCCAAATCAAAAGTCCTCGTACGTTTCTAGGAAAAGAATGTAATTTTGTGCTTGGCAACATAAAATGTCCTGGAAGGCAACAGAAGACAGAATAATCTCTTTATACCATCAAGAGAGGAATATTATTGTTAGTCTGCTATAAAAGGAAGATTTTACCAGCATGAAAGCATTTTTTTTTCCACACACACACCCCCATCAGCTATATGAATCTCAACATCAGTTCACACTTTATGAAACATTTTTAAAAGCCAGAAAAGACCTGGAGGAGAGTAGCGTAGTGATCCAATTGTACCAGAGGGACGTGGAATAAAGAATGGGAATAGGCTTAAACATGATGTACTGGAAGGCTGGATACTGGTTTGAATCAATCTGAAATCAAGCTGTAGTTACTGCTAAATCTAAAACTAAAGTTAATAAACCTTCAACTGAGGAGGAAAGTCAAGTTGAGTTCATAAAGCGAATGCAAACTCAATGTGCTTAAAACTAAATAACACATAGATTTAAAAAAAAGTCCAAATAAGCTTGAGAAAACAGGCCTGTTGTAAAGCAACGTGCTGGAGAACGCTGAACAGGACCGTGATGACGTCATGTCCTGTTGTGGTTTATTAGAAGACGTGCTGAGAGGGCAGAGCAGAGTTTCTTTAAAAGTTTTATAAACTCCAGTGGCCTCTATTTGACCGTTTCAGTCAAGAAAGCGGGACTAAAAGAGGGAAAGACAAGCGGCTCGAACCCGGGGCTTCCGGCCGCTCCGAGGACGGAAGTCTACGTCAACGCCGCGTCCCAGAGGTTCTTTAGCCGCAGTCTTAGCTCGACGTATCAGTATTTGAGAGTGAATTCTCTGTTGTGAAAGCCATTGTGTGGAGATTTTAAAATGAGAGAGAATCTTAGGGCAACAGCGAAACAACACATTTTCTTATGTGTTTGACTTACAATTACATTCAGAAATTGTCATATATTCTCTATAACCTCACTGTGTTTACTATAGTGTTATTTTAATGGTTTCCATATGACGCACATATTTTAGACTGTCTTTGCTTGGACTGATTGATTGATTGATTTTTATCTTGATCAACAGGCACATTCAGTAAATTAGAAAATTATTAAAAAGTCAATTTATTTCAGGAACTATATCAACGAGTGAAATACATTATGACTGTGAAGTCCAATCAGAAAAAAAAGGCATGCGCTCACTGTGTTCCACACGGACCTAAAAGAGGGACGGACGATGAAAAAAGGAAGCGAAAGCCAAAGAACAAGGACGGGAGTTTGAGGGGTTTTTTTGAACAGAGGTCCTGGTCGACTTGTGCAGATCTGGATGAATCTGTAGACGGGCGGAGACACAGGCTGTGTTGTTTATGAGTTCGGACTGCAGGGTTCGTTCCTCCAGCCGGGCCTTTGGCTCTGCGGCCCATTAACGCCCATTAGCAGCAAAGCGGTGGACTGTGGTGGTGAAGTCTGGCGTTGACTGGTTTGTATGGTCGAACTGGTTGTTGAAATTTGATTTGAGTGTTAAGTTCAACTATTAATTAATTTAGCATATTAAGAAGAATAACAACTTGAAGCTATTTATAAAACAAATGTTTATGACTAATATTGAAAAGCAGATGTTTGTACATTTAAATAAATGTAGATATTATGCAAATGTAAATATTAATTTGAAATGTGCTTTAAAGTTAAAGAACTTCAGTTTGGTTACTTGTTCATTTAACTTTTAATTACTTTGTGGGTTTGATTCACTGTGGTTTGCTTAGTATTATTAATGTAGTTATTATTTCCTTTGTAGTTTACATACAGATTAGTCATTATTTTTTGTTTAAAGGTTTGGACCTGCTCCCGGACCAATTGTGAACATGTCCTGACGCGCTAATAAACAAATGGAGGATAAAAAGAAGAAAACTGCTTGGTCCTTTGAGTGAAACCCTGTTGATGAAAGTCTGCATCGATTTATCCAGCCCTGTTCAAGTGGTTAGAAAAGAACTTGACAATGACTATTGATTACACACAAATGGATGCTTGAAATACTTTATTTCTGTTAATTATGATGATTTTCCGATAACAGCCAATGGAAACACAGCATTTCTAACTAGAATAGGAAGTGTTTACCCATCCATGTCCCCAGTGGGGTCAGGAGGTTCTGCTGGTGCCCATCTCCAGCTAACGATGAAGTGTTTAATGCCTGCTTAACGGTTACTTTCAAAAGGTGATTTTAATGTGACAAACAAGACTCAGTATGATGTGAATTCTAACTTGCTAAATGTTACTTTACCAGGATTTGAGCGCTAAATGTTAGCGGTGTTGTGACTAAGACGTAAATAACCTTCAACGTGGACATTGGCAGGGGAAAAAAAAAGGATTTAAGATCTGTTTTTTTTTTTTTCCAGCAGCCAGTTGTGTTTTTACTGCACTTCAAAAAGAGCCGGGTGATCAAAGACGGCAAAGTCCTTGCTGCTAATCCACAAAATGTTTAGCGAGTGATAAAGGGTCTAATAAAAGCTCTATTAACACACATAAACACGGCGCTCCCAGCCTGTTGGGTTGCGTTACCCTCTGTGGCGTTTCGCCCGCCCTTGTGTTCATCCATCCCTCCGCGCCGCCTTAAACGGCCTCCTGGAGGCGACCTGCTCGTCCCCACCCTGACAACACACACTCACGCAGGAACGCACGCGGCGTGCCTGCAATTATGTGTAGCTCTCTTTGTGTGGGAGCGCAAGTAATTTCAGTTCAAGGCTGCCATCACAGCAGGCACCAATCTGTGTGAGAAGTGAAGCAGCAAATCCATCAACTGTTCCTCCGGCAACACTCACACTCACACACACGCCCACGCACGCACGCACACGCGGTCAGAGTGACGGATACTGTATGAATGCAGTGTATGCCCTGTGTTTCTTCTATCATTACTCATCTATTCGCTGAAGCCCTTTCCCTCCATCTTTCAATTCCAATTCAATTTTCTCCTCACTTTGCTCTATTAATATTCCGATTGAAACGGCAACAAGTCAAAACCCAAGAGTACAAACGTGTGTGTGTGTGTGTATGTGTGTTTGGTCACCTAATGCACCGAGTTCTGAGTTCGAAAAGTGGAAAATTTTCAACTTTTAGAACTCTACGATCTTCTAAAAAGAAGGACATATCTGAGTTTCAAAGGTGGAAAATTTTTAACTTGAAATTTTTAGAAAATTTTTTTTGGAAATTATTGAGGTAGATCTCAAAATGTTGGAGGATTTGATTTTCTAGTCTCCTAGATATGCTAGAAAATCTAGAAATCTTGTTTTTTGTTTTTTCTAGAAATTTTCTGAGATTAATTTCAAAATGGTGGATATTTACTCCACCTTTGCTACAATGGCCCTTGTGCGGCGTGGTACTAAATCAACACTGACATCATAGCAAAGAAACGGAGAGTGTCTAAGATAATAAGTGACCATTTTATTGCATTGGTCAGCAGCAGACACAGATATTTACGCTGTAGCGAAGAAATGTTGGGATTTGTTGATTTTTGAGGGAATTTCCAGGATCGCAGGTTTAGCTGTGGATGATGACACGATCCTCGTGTTTCAACACGATCTGTGTCTTGTATTCTGGGGCTGATATGAACACTTGATCGTTGGGATAAAACCCTCCGTGTCTTTCCTAAACAACAAAACATCTCTACGTTCTCCTCCCGTTTTATACTTTCAAGAATAACCCAGATTTGTCGAGATCCAAAATTCTGCTCCTGATATTTAGTCTTCTGGTTTTCTGATAAGGTAACGCAAGAACGTAGATCCGTCTCACAAAGATGGATAGCAGAGGATGTGGTTTAAATTCAATGAAATTTGATCTGAATTCATGTCAGACAATGGAAAAAAAAAATGGCTTTGAATCTTTTTGTTGTGTATGGAAATATCGACCTTCAACCTTATATAAGAGGATTTATTTATTTTTTTTTTATTATCAGGCACTCGGTAGCTGCATAATGAGCTCTTCACAAGCCGAAATACGACAAACGATTGTTCTCTCAACGTCCACATGAAAAAGTAGGGAGGAAGCATCTTGGTGCGGATGTTTGTGTTCGTCCACCAGATTATTGTCTCTGCCTGAAATTTTGGTGCAAGGATTTAGCTTCATGAAAAACACTGAAGGTTATGATAGCAGCTGCTACGAAAACACTCACAGACAGAAGAGCCAAACAATGAGCTGAAAGAGGAGCTTAGAGGAATCCCATAACACAGAGGAGGATGACTGTCCGCTGCTTCCTCAACATAAACTCAGATTTCAGACTGACTGACCTAAACATGACGCAGGCATTTTAGACCTTTTGCCTGTTGGTCTGACAGGATGCGTTCAGAGACGACTGAAATCTGTCTGTCAGGCTTAATTACATTCACATTTACTGACAAATAATTACTTTGTCAGGTCTCCACATACTGAGCCTTAAGTGTGACGGAGTATTAGGGTCACGCAAAAAAAAAAAAAAAAAAATTATATAAAATTACCAGAATAAACTCAAATGCCACAAAAGTTATAATATTACAACTTTATTCTGGTAATATTACAACTTAATATTACGACTTTATTCTGGTAATATTACAACTTAATATTACGACTTTATTCTGGTAATATTACGACTTTATTCTGGGAATACTATGACTTTATTCTCATAACATTACTACTTTGTTCTTGTGATTTTACGACTATCTCACTGTTTTTTATTTTTACTTAGAATGGCCTTAGTACTCAGTGGTACGAAAGAACATCATCCAGGGGTATTATGGGATATCAGTAACAGGATGTTGTTACTGGAGCCTGAATGTCCATTCAGCTGGGAAACAACACGCAGTAGTACACAATCGTATTTTTTTCTTATCTGTGTCAAATTTTAATACTATTGCTCGACAACCAGTTGTTTTTTTTTGTTTTTTTAAAGAGTAGTGCCTATTTGTGTCAGAATGCCAACGATTACTCCTTCCCATCTTATTGTCTGAGGCAAGATGAGCAAAATGTCACGCTAAAATATGTGAAAGATGGCATTTTTATGGACGGCAAACAGCTTGGTTACGCAACGATTTACTGGAGACGGCAGGCAGGCGGTGGCAGTGGACACAACCTGGACGTCTCCGTCCCTCGTTGCCTTGAAAGGATCGTTTGATGTGTGACTAAAGAGAAGCTAAAGTTGTGTGTGTGTGTGTGTGTGTGTGTGTGTGTGTGTGGGTGTGTGTGTGTGTGTGTGTGGGGGTGTGTGTGTGTGTGTGTGTGTGTGGGGGTGTGTGTGTGTGTGTGTGTGTGTGTGTGTGTAAATCAGCGGGGCAGCTCTCTCTCTCTTTCTAAGCAGACTCATTAGGATTATTGATTCAAACCTAAAACAGCAGACTGTGCAGCACATCCACCGTTACTCTTTAAGGGGAAAAAATGGGCTCCTTTTAATAAGTGTTGATGATGCTGTAAGTAACTTTTTCACAATTTTATTGTGTTCAAAACCGTAAACTTCAGCGTGTTTCACTGGGATCTTATGTAACAGTCTAACACAAAAAAAGCAGATTGTTTTTTTTTTTCAAGCATCTTTTGAATAAAAAATCTTAAAAGTGTGGCATGCATTTATATTCAGCATCCCCGTTTATTTTGTAAAAGCACCTTCTGTCCAAATTAAAATCGTTTGACGTGTCCTTCAGCTTTGAACAGCTGTACTGAGGTTTGCTAATTAATATTTTATTTTTAATTCAGGTGCGCTAAGACGAGGAAACGTGTGAATCGGATGTTGTGGCCATTTATGTAGAATTTCTGTCGATTATAAGATCTATCAATGTAGGTTATTTATGCAGTTATATTCTTGAGATGGTCTGGGAATGAAAATCGGATTACTTTTTGTATTTGGAAATGTTAGAATTACTTTGGTGAATTTTAGACGCTCTAATTAATTCAAACTGGCAGTATTGTTGTTTTCCAGGCACATGGAGACATTTTGTAGCACAATCAATAACTACCTTACCTTCAGCTGATATAAAAAATGCTGTACATATCAAATATGACTGAAAAGAAATCAGACTTCCCGATTGAACCTCTTGAAATTGGGTCTCTGTCTCTTTAAGAAACTCCTGTTCTTTGTGAAAGTCATCGGGACGCTGGCCCTTTAAGACCAACACTACACACTACTGATCTAAACTGCTGCCCCTTTCAGAAAGGGGCAGCATTAACAGCAAAAAAAAACACAAACTTTCATCAGTGTTCAGTGTTACATCAACCGACCGCTTCAACTCCAAATGCTCTAATATTTTAAAAACACAGAGGACGAGCAATGATTCCAAGCATTCGAGTCGTCACAGAGGTTTTTGTGTTGCTGTTGTGATTCATGTCATGTTTTCCTCTTGGCTGCTCGCCGCTGCTGGTTTCGTTTGGTTTTCCCTGTGGATGCATTACAGAGGAAATCCCAGGAAGCTGCTGACAAACTCCATCCTGCAGAGAGAAAAGTCAATATCTGAGATCCTCCTTTGCGTAATTCGTTTATCTAGAAGGGGGGAAATGCCTAATGGCTCCAGATTTCCAGATAACCTTTGTTACTTATTTATTTATTTTTATCAGCTGTGGATTGATGTTGCCTGGGAAACAAAGCGCCCCCCCCCCCCTCTCGCGGGCTCCGCCTCTTGATCAAATATCACCTCGGCCTTCTTCACTCATCGTCGGACTCGGATGTGAGAGGAGTTGAGGGAGCGGCACTGAACGAGTCTCCATCTGCAAAGGTCCGCCTGCATAGCATTATCTTCACATACATTATCCATTTCATTTAAAATATGAAATGTTTCTGCTTTTTGACAAGAAAAAAATATAAAGCCTCTCCAAGAGCAGAAAAAGTATTCAGAAATTAAATGGCGAGCATTTCCTTATCGGCTTCCAGAACACAAAACCGATTTAACGTTTGAGTTTATGCTTCCCTCACTGATATGCTTCTCCTTTTGTATTTAAAAAAAAAAAAAAGAAAAGACGAGGCAAAGAAAGCGAGAGCGTCTGCCGTCCTCGGAGGGATCCTCAGCTGAGTGCTCTCGGTGCCGTTTTCGTCTGGCAGCGTAAACAGTCTGCGTTGGAGGAGCGAGATAAAAGGAGACGGCGTCCGCACGGGGCGCGAGGGGAAGCCTCACATCTGGCCGGATCGCTCTCCTCCTCCCTTCCCAGGAATCGGCCGTCAGCCGTCAGATATGATTTAACGCCGCGGCCGGCGCCAAATGAAGACGCACGGCCAGCTGGCGCCGACTGACTCTTACCGGGACGCTTCGGCTCAAGTTAAGACGTCCGTCCAGAGGGGAGCGAAGACTTGAGGTTTTTATCACTTCCAACACTGCGGCTGCAGCCACTGACACTAAAACATGTGATGTGACACACAGAGTAACCATGACAACGGATCATCCTCTTATGTGTGCAGTTCAGTCGTGATCGTCAAAACGTGACAAAAAAAAAAAAAAAAGAAATAAAAAATGACAATTTAATGTCAAACTGATTTCAGAAAAATAATGACAATTAAATAATATGTGTGAGAACGAGAAGTCAATTTCTGTCACAAGTCTCAGAAATTTTGAGATTAATCTAAGAAATGTTCTAGGAAAACTTGTAAATATCAAGAGTTTATAAAGTCAAAAGCTTGCTAGAAAAAAAACCCCCAAAACTCAGAGATTTTGAGATTAATCTCAGAATTTGGCAAGGAAAAAAACTTCAGTTTTAAATGTCTACTTCTGAAACTAAAAGAAATTTTTTGGAGAAAAGAAAAACTGCCACACCTTCAGAATGAAGTTTATTTTTAGATATTAAAACAACGTAAAGCAGATGATATATATATATACATATATATGTGTGTGGCCTATATTTGCCCATTTCCACTAACCATAATCAGAGTTTGAAATGAATTTAAACGTTAAAATCTGATCTGTGTGCACCTGCGGCTCCTGCCTGTCTGGTTGTGAAGCTGGCCACTGTGCGCTGCGGCGCTTTCAGTGAAGTAAAATGGAGACGACGGTCCGAGGTAGAGAAAAAGCGAAAGAAAGCTACCTGAGGTTCAGGTTAAGTTGAATTCATTTTTAGTTCAAGCTTGTAAAAGTGACCCTAATGGTAACGTATGCTGCATTTTGCACACCGGTGTGGTAGCTAACTAGTATGGTTTGGCCGTCTTGCGTAATGTTTCAGATAAATTTTGAAGGTTCCCCGATTATAGTTCTCGCAGCACCGTGTCTCTGTCTGATGTTAAAGCTGCTTTGATGTCAGACATTTATATAATGACCCCCCAAAAAAAAGAAAAAAAAGAAAAAACAAGGGCGATCTTGAAGATGGCAAATATCTTTTCACCGTACTGTAAATACTATTTCCTACATTAAAAAAAACAACAAACAAACAAAACATGGCGGCCCTTATTGAGACCCCAGAGGCTTCAGTCTATCCTCCAGCGCGTGCTGGTGTCAGCGTAGCACGAGCAACACAGATAAGGCTTACAGTGCAGTCTTTGACAGATCCTCTCGCTCCAGCAGAGGCTCTGTCTGTTTACCAGCGTGATAAGATCACAGGCAACAACAGGGGAAATGAAAGCCGTTAAAGAAAAAAAAAAAAAAAAAAAAAAAAGAGAGAAGGATTCTTTGGTTTGATACGTCCAGTGGGCCTCACAGGATCCACATGACACCGACTCTGTTCGCTAGCTTAAACGGCTTAAATCCACAAGGGGATTCCCATTTTACTGTTATCTTTTGTATTCAGATTACTCATCAGTAAAGAATCCGTAATATAACATGTTAACACTCAAGTCGGTGATCAGTTAACTTTCTATGTCTACTTTATGCTGCTTATACTTGTAGGGGGGAAATGATGGCTGTTGAAGTCATTTAAATTCTTACATTTACATTTAGATGTTAAAGTAGAGCGAATTAGTAGTGTTTATAGTAAATGTAAGAGAATGTGATTGTGATTTAATGATGAATTTCGTAAAACTGAGTGAATAAACTGGTTGATTGTTTGACTGTCACACATAAATGAGTTTGCAATAAGAGCCGATAAGCTTTTTATAAAGTCCCTAGAGGAGTTTTGTTTTAAAGGGGCAGTATTTTGTGTTTTTCAGGCACATATTTGTGACATGTTCATATCACAAATAAGTAACTACATTATTTCAGTTGTTATAGAGATACTATGTATATATATATATATCAAATATTTTAAAATAAATTTGATTTCCTAATTTAACGTCTTGAAATTGGGTGTCTGTCTCTTTAAGAAGCTCCTGCTCTTTCTGAAACTCCGCCTTCAGGAAGTCATCACAACATGGCTCCTTTATTTACCCTTTGGCAAGGTTTTTGGCAACATGGAAATTAAAGGATTTCTCAGACATGCATGAAAGAATCAAGGCAACACTCCATGCAAGTTTTTGATGAGGGAATAACATTAGAACATGATGTAAAGTGCAAAAAAAAGTACATTTTACACAGTACTTTCCCTTCAATTCAGCTGCAGTGAAAGATTTTCAAACATTAACCTCTTGTTTCAGGTCAAACCATCGGATTTAAGTTCGGACTTTGACTAGGTCAAACAAGACCTAAATTTTTCATTTTCTGAGCTGTTGCTGCTGGTGTGTTTCATGGATTCCAGCTGCAAACTGATGGATCGACATTCCTCTTCATGGTTCCATCAATTACAGCAAGAAGTCGTCCAGGCCTGAAACTACAGACCACCACTTTTACAGTTCGTTTTCCTTTTTTTTTTCTTCTATTATTATTCACTAATTAGTGCATACAAAACAAACAGTACAGACTATCAAACAGAGGTGTTGAGCTACACAACTAAAATAAATTGAACATATATGGGTTACGATATTGTGTTTCTTTTCTTCTTGGTAGTCATTTCCTGATATTTTTGTTTTTTCCTTTTTTTTTTGGCATTCCGTGTTTTAATTAATCCAAGGCAGACGTGGGAAAGAGACCAAAGAGTAAATCGTTAAATAAATTAAGGATAAAAGGCTCTTTTTCCTAAACGCCGTGGTAGGTTTTTGCCAGGTGTGTGATGGAAACACGCGCCTTCAAAAAGGTTCCACTTTTGTCTCGTCAGTCCAAAAATATTTGGCCAAAAGCCTTCGTTTTTTTTTTTGTTTGTTTGTTTTGTCTTGGCAAAATAAGAGAAGGATTGTTAAGGGGTTTAATTTACTCTGCGGTGTTTTTACGTCTTGGAAACCTCCCCAGTATTTTCCTTTAGTTTGGAAAACCTGAATCAAATGAACGGTTCGTTATGAGGAAAAATAGATTAGATGGAAGCTCACAGCGCCGTGGAAAGAGGCTGGCACGGCTGCAAACCAACAAAAGAACGTTCATCCATCCATCCGTCACGGCACACCACCCTGACTTAGCTTTGAAACATGGTAGTGGCAGCATCGTGATATGGGGACAGGCTTTCTTCAGCAGAGAAGCTGGACGGGGATAAACAGCGAAATAAATTATTTTCGGTAAAAAGAAAGAAGACAAAAAAAACTGAAATCGAGGTTGAGGTTTGCAATGACGTGCAGGAATGGTCCAGTCAAAGTCCAGACACAAACCCAATTGGGCATGTATAAAAAAAACTGCTGAGTCTCTCCATCCAATTTAATTGCACAAAGAACGGAACTTCAATAAAATACGCTACTTTGTCTTTCCTATAAAATCCTGGAGAATTATTAAGGTTTGTGGTTGTAATGTGACAGAATGTTAAATTTCTAGGGAAACAGTTTTACTGAGGAGAAAATCAACGCATCAACAACACTGTCTTGTCCTCTTTCTCCTCACTTGACCACAAAAAATTAGAAAGATGAAACAAAAGTGGCATTAATGAACAAGAACATTCCCAAAAGTGACTCTTTTCGTGTGACTAACATGTCATCGGACTAAGAATCAAACCAAACCTTCTTCAGAGCGATCGATACATTGAGCAAAGGGTTGCCAAATCTTATTTATGTGAATATCTGAATCATTTCAACTCGTTTGCTGATGAGAACCACATTCTTTCCAGATGACATCATTTCCTCCAGACATAATTTAGCAGATGGAACCTTTTTTTTTTTCTTTCTTTGTTCCAAAATACCAAAGCAAGTTTTTTTTTCAGGACAAATTTCTTAAATAGTTTTTTGGCTCTGGAATCGTACAGATCAGCCTCTGTTAGATTAGACTGGGGCGAACAGTGGAAGGGATTCAAGGAGAAAAAGAAGCGGGACGGCGGCGAGAAGGTAAACGTACCTCCTCGGAATCAAACGCAGAGGGGAGTGAAAATATGCAAAGCGGGCGGCGAAGTAAAGGGGTGAGGACCATCTGGGCCCAGTTCGTCTGTCGTCTGGTCGTCTGCCTCCAGCTCTCTGGGTCCGCGCTCCGCTTGGCAGAGCTTCCTGCTGCACAGCTGGGCCCTCGCCCTCCCTCTGGCCCCCGCCTCACTTCCGCGTGTTTACGCGCCTGTTTACAGGGTGTGCACCTTTCAGTCGGAAGAAAACATCTACAACGAACAGATCCGTCAGCTGAGGTTACGTCTTTAATTCTGCTTACATGTCCTAAAAAAAAGTGTGTCATTTATGGCAAAAAATGACTTGGGCTACTATTTTATGAAGGTGTGGGCATTTATTGTATCATTTATCATGTATCGCGATAAATTTCTCCACATGATAATTTCGATTTATTGTCCCGATAAATTTTAATTCATGATGTTCAGAATCCATCCATATTGTTTGGATTGTTATTTTTTACTATTACTATTTTTTCCCCCCATTGTTTCTGTCGTTGATGGTATTAATAAATATCAATAAAGCAGTTCAGTGACGAGTCACTTCATTTTGTGACTGGCGTCCTAAAGCAAATTACAATTTTTTTTTTCCAAGAACAGTATTACGATCCACATTTCCATTAAGCGCATGACTGAGCAATTTGACATATTGAAAATAAATTTGAATTATGGAAACACGGCAATATCGAAAACAAAAAAATCTTGTTTTTCAATAAAAAGTTTTGGCGCTAGTATGAGTTGGGTTGTTTTTGGCTGAACTGAAATAAGTTTATTTTTACTAAGATTATTATTTTTTTTGGCATCACATGATCAACAACCGGATGTTTCTGGTGCATGAACCAGGAAGAAGACGACAGGAAGTAGTAGGAGGGTGACGGCGCGGCATGTTTTTTTTTTTTCTGATGATTTTTTGATTATTATCGTGTTTCTTATTAAATGGCAACAGCGAATACAAAATTGTGTTTTTTTCTCGACGCTAGCGGAATATCGACAAAGTGTTGCCCACATTTGTGATGGGAACAGATTGTGCTTGTGCAGCAATATTTACAGCCACAGACATACAGCTGCCTAAAACAGACCTGATAAGCAGCTCTTATGTGGTTATCACAGTAGTTTGATTATTAATTAAAAACCGCTCAGCCTTTATAAATGATGAAAGCAGGCTGAGCGTTGCATTGCAGCGTGTTTGTTTTGGGGCGTTTGCCTGGGGCCCTTACTGTGGGGAAGGCTATAATAGGTTCCCGTTCCTACAGGTGCACTGTAACGCTTCCTGGCCGTCTCGCATTTCAGCTTCTGTCACGTTGAAACTGAGCTGCTTCCCCCTCCCCTCGTCTCATCCCGTCTGTCTGCGAGCTGCCAGCACACCTCTGACACAGATGTGAAAGCGCTCGACTCTGATGAGATGAAAAAAAAATAACAACAAAAAAAACTTATTCATTTATTTTTTTTTATATATTCTGAAACACTTTTATGAAAAATAATGTGCCGAACACAGCACCCTACATGTTTGTTTCCACTGCTGATAAACAGCCTTAAAATAAATTTTGCTCAAAAAAAAAAAAAGAAAAGAAGAAAAGACTCCTTAATTTTAAAGACATGAGTGGGGAAAAAAAAAAATAAAAAATCAAATGTCAGAAACAGTGGCGGAGCTAAAGTTTTATTGTGAGGGGGAGTAAGGGGGGTCCAAAACTATTTTGGGGAAAGAGGAGGTGCATGAGAATGACAACACACACGGGATTTAAATTATTGATTGATAGATCATTTTAATCTCATTTTATACTTTTATTTCTCCACATCCCTCACATTTCTATTTATTTTTCTTCTTCCCCTATTTGTGTCAATCAGAAGGGGCCAGAGCCCCACCGACTCTCCCCTTAGCTCCGCCCCTGGTCAGAAAACAAAAATATCCCAGTGTAGTGAAATTGGAAATGCAAATAAAACAACTATTGACATATTATTTAAGTTACCAAAAAATAGCTATTAGGCTTAATAATAAAAATGTTATTTGAAATAAGATTTAAAAATTCAAAGGCATTGTGCGTATAAAAAAAAAACTGGCAATAGTGCATGAAGCTTTGAACCAAAGTCTTCCTTCTGCAATTCAGAAAAGATTTGAGAGAGACTAAATATAATTTACACAGTTTGTTGATATTTGAACAAGCTAAAGAGAAAACTAAGTTATTGGCGTGAAACTGTGGAATGTTTCACGCCAGAACCCTGACTAATACTAATAATAATAATAATAATAATAATAATAATAATGGAGGAAGTGGGTTGCGGTCTAAGAGAGAAATTCAAATGATTGACTTCAAGTTATTGTATTTTCAGTGAGCTTTAAAATGATAAAAGCCACTGCTATGTAGATGTATATGTACTGCGTAGCCATTTGTGTATGTAATGTGTGTATATATATATATATTTAAATATAAATGTGTGTATGTGTACTCATGCTCATGAACAGTAAATATCTTTCATTACTGCTGGCCACTGAATCCGGGACGGCTTCAGCCTTTTTTTTTTTCTTTTTTTTTTGGTAAATTATTGGTCTGTAAATTCATATTTTGTTCTGTTTTTGTACCGTTGATTTACCAAAATAAAGTGAGTGTGGATCTGAGATTAAAGAATATGTCAGATGAATGTGGATCCAGGTCTGGTTAGCCCAGCTGGGCTCGGTTCTTGTCCGGTGTGTCATCTCCTTCCCGTCTCTGACTCAGCTCCCAGAACAGACAGAACTGGATGTTTTTGCCACGTCTACTTTAAATAGCTGTGAGAAAAACTAGATCCTCCCATCAAAACTGTCTGTTTTCCTTTCCAGCCGACAGGGAATTCATAACAAGCCAGATTAGAGTACGACTGGATTCAGAGGATTCCTAATTCGAGGAACGGCAGACGTGGGAATACGGTTACATTCTGACTGGCTGGGTTGGTTTTCACTTCAGCAGACCAAAGATGTATTACTTAAGGAGAATTCCTCATGACATGTGCCATGTTGTAGCATCGTCACGGTGGCTACATGTGGTTAGCCTCGACGGAGCAGCATCTGGATTTAAGAAATGATTTAGTTCAGTCTGACGTAACAGGAAGGTATCTTTCATCTACTGTGATCTGAATACTGAAGTGATTGTATTTTTGTGTTCACAGTCAGCAGCTTTTCTTAAAACTACACCAGTGACACTAATTGAATTGCTAAAACTCCCACACACTTATTTTGTGATGTATATCTTACTATGCTCTTTGTAAGTTAAGTTTCTGTTTCTACGGTGTAAACACGAAGTGACACACATGTCAAAACACACACTAAATAGTTTTGCGTATTAGTATGTTGATTTTTTTTTTTTTAGAAAATTTCAATTATTTCTCAATTGCATTAGACTGAATAACCAGTCATTTCTACCCAGTGGGAACTTCTTGGCTTTAATTGACGAACATTTCCGGCCCAGGAACTGCACCACACAAACATAATGAAATGAATAGTTTTTACTCAAAGTTCTTCAATTGTCTACTTAGTTATATTCACTGTCGCTTTGTTGCGTTTCATTGTAACGTTTTTCTGAATGTAGAACTTGCACATTCAAAAGGTTCCAAGCCCTCCCAATATGCCACTTCAGGCCCCCCGCGGATCCAACATGTAATGACCACGGGTTAGCGCTGTTTAACGTTAAATCGTTTTTCTGATTTTAACTTGCTTGCAGAAGCCTATGATGCGTTACGGCTGCATGGCAGCATAAAACACGCATTCAAAAATTCATATAAAAATCTAAAGTTTCCACTAAAATTCCCCAAAATATTCCTAGAGGAAGAATTTCACGACAACTCCCACACACGATTTCCACGTCCTGAGAAGAGCGACTCTTAAAGACACAAATCTTACTTCCCGTCTCGAGAGTTTAGTCTAAATTCAATAACTTTACAAAAAAATTCCCAAGCTAATCTCAGATGAAAAAACTTCCCGTCTGGCTTCACTACTACAACACCTTTTATTCCACTTGTCTTCAATGTACTATTTTGTCTTGATTTATCATTTAAAAAGGTCAATATAAAATTGTGTTAGGCATGAAATGAAAAAAAAAAAAACCCAAAAAGAAACGAAGCGTTCTGAATACTTTTGCGAGGCTCTGTGAATCCATCCAGGCCGTCTGGTTTACCTCGACCAGTCAGAAACGATTCGCTCTGAGAAAAGCCTTTCAGTGTATTGAAATACCTACAGAAAGCCAAAAAAAAAAAAAAAAGAAAAAAAGAAATCTAGCTGCCTTCTGTTCAAGCATGAAGAATTTACTCTGACCGCAGAGCGAATCTTATATGCGAGCGTCAGAGTTCAGAAAGAGAGCAGAGTAGTTATTAGCAGGGGGGGGGGAAAGTGCTGCTTCCCCCCCACCCAACTATCCGTGGATTCCTCCTCTGCGACCACAGAGCGCAGACCTGACGGCCCGGCCTCGGCAACCTGTTTCCAAGTCTGATCCATCCCGAACGCGAGCGCATTCATCTTTGATGAGCTTTACTTCGTCGGAGCGCATCGATCCGCTGGTACCTGAGCAGGTTTGCGTCACCGCTCGCGTCGGCTTTCAAAACCCCAAAAAACGCCGGCAGCTCGGCGGAGCTCTGGGCTTAGTAACAAGAAGTCTAAAAGAGACAAATCCCCGTCACTGCGGGCACTTTCCCTCGACAAGAGATCATGGCGGTGTGAGAACATGTAGGGGTGAGTCTGTTGGTGTATGGATGAGGCTGTCGGCTGCCGGGTTAAAATAAGGATGTGTGTTTGTAAGGGCGGTGTGAGAATTGTGGGTTAAACAGCGAGCTCTGCCGTCCGTGGGGGATAAAGCCAGTGGATCGCTCGCAGCGTCTTCAGTCCCAGAGTCCCTGCAGTCTGCGTGTGTGTGTGTGAGTGTGCTGCTCAGTAGATTGGGCTGCAGAGTGAATGGGCTCATTAGCGGTAGCAGAGTAACACATGGCCCGGGGCAGACACAGACACAGAGCACACTCACTTTCTCCCTATAACACGCCCCACACTCCCTCTTTCCCCCAATACACACATACAGACACACTCCAGACTGGCATACTAATGCATTCAGACCGCAAACACAGATCGTCTCATTTATAAAAAAAAAAATTAATCTGGATGGTTTAATTAGTCAGGGTTTTAGAAAATTTCTAAGGAAGAAAAGAACAATACAAAAACTCAACCAAGTCATCTGTTTGCAGAATTCATCCACAGTTGTTGTCTTATTTAAAAGCGAGATCCTGGGCGATGATAAAACGGGCGATGTTTCCTTCCAGATATTAACACCTAACCAGAAGATAATCATGAGCTGCCCACACAGAGCCGAATGCCCAACATGAAGGCTTTCACCACCAGCAGAGAAGTCGTTAATGATGACACTGTAACTTCTGCTGTCGCCTGCTAGCTGCAGTCTCTTCTGGTTTCGACTTGTAACACACACAACGCACTGACTCTTGCAGCTCCTAAAAGTCCAACACAATTAGACCTAGATCATTGTCAACGTTCTTCCAACAATATGGTGACTTTTATCCTGCACAGTTAAACTCAGAACAAAAGCATCTATTTACCTGGTTATCTAACCAGCTAGCTATCTATAAGGCTATATGTCTGTCTGTCCAGCTACCTAACTACATGGCTAGCTATCTACCAGCATGGCTATCTATCTACCTAACTACATGGCTAGCTATCTACCAGCATGGCTATCTATCTACCTAACTACATGGCTAGCTATCTACCAGCATGGCTATCTATCTACCTAACTACATGGCTAGCTATCTAGCTATCTACCTAACTACATGGCTAGCTATCTACCAGCATGGCTATCTATCTACCTAACTACATGGCTAGCTATCTAGCTATCTACCTAACTACATGGCTAGCTATCTACCAGCATGGCTATCTATCTACCTAACTACATGGCTAGCTATCTAGCTATCTACCTAACTACATGGCTAGCTATCTACCAGCATGGCTATCTATCTACCTAACTACATGGCTAGCTATCTAGCTATCTACCTAACTACATGGCTAGCTATCTACCAGCATGGCTATCTATCTACCTAACTACATGGCTAGCTATCTAGCTATCTACCTAACTACATGGCTAGCTATCTACCAGCATGGCTGTCTATCTACCTAACTACATGGCTAGCTATCTAGCTAGCAAACTACATGGCTAGCTATCTAGCTACCAAACTTAGCTAGTTAGCTAGATAGACAAACAACATGTTTGTCTATCTATCTATCTATCTATCTATCTATCTATCTATCTATCTATCTATCTATCTATCTATCTATCTATCTATCTATAAAACAATCACAATTACTTTCTGAGTGTTCCTACAAACAGGAAATAAGATGCTGCTTCAGCTGCACTGCTGTGAGCAGGTGCCAATCAAGTAAGACAGATATGAAGTAGTCCGAAAAGACTGGTTTACTGTCATTGTGGTTTCTAGTATAAAAAAACAGAGTGGGATTGGGTTTACTGGGTCTATTTGTCATTAATGTGAAAAAACAAACAAACAAAAAAAAGCCCACAAGTAAACCCATGATTTAAAAAAAAAATTCTCCATGGGAATCTGTTTCCAATTCTTGGAAATTAGTTTGGAGTCATGGAGAAAATTCTCAAGGGAAATCAAGCTGCTTAGCAACATTCATAGCATGTTGGCTCCATGAGAATAGCCCTCTCTCCCTCTCACACACTAATTTCTGTGGCACCTGCTCCCTTCCTGAAACAAAACGCTGTGCTGTCTTCACCTTCATCACCTCAGAGGATGCATCTGCATGGTCCACCATCGATATAAATTTTAAGTCCCAGTTATTTTTTTATTGGGAGATCTAGAGCTGTCCTTATAAAGCACAGAGGTGTTTTTTTTCTTCTTTTTTTAATGACAATGATTGTTTGTATTTTAATCCCATAAACATGGCATCTTCTCACCAGTATTAAGACTGCACTACTTTTCTGCAGTAACTCAGATTTAGATTTAACTAGTGACTCCATGTTGTAGCAGAAGAAAACAGAGCGTATATGTGCAAAGAATTTTTCCTTAGAGTTACAAACTCTGCATGCAGAAAACCTTTAAAAAAAAAAAAGACATTAAAAGTTATCACAAACACTGAGCGTGTCAGACGTGTGCAGCCTTAAAAAGCGAGCACTGCGGAGCTGAGTAGTGAGTGCAGGCAGCTGACTGGGGTCATCGTGAGGTCACCTGTCATCACAGACGCTTCAGTCAATTAAAACTCTGGCGCTTTAAACCGCGGCTGCGATGACCTTGAAATATTCCAAACGCTGAAAAATGAACCACTCTTACCCCGCTCCGTCTTTCGGGTTTAACTCAACGTCTGCGCGCGCCGCTGCGACCGGCTTGTCGGATGCTCTACGGTCACTCTGACGTCTCTGACTTCCGGAAAACAACTACGTTAAGGAAACGTCCAGGGATTCATCCAGAACCGACCGCTGCAACTGTGCGTTTCTGGCCAGAGAACATTTATTTATAGCTTCTTTCCTTGGCTGTAACAGCTTGTCCTCATTCAGACCAAATGTGGTTTTCACTAACATTTCTCTCAGCCAAAAACACAACGCAACACATTTATAGGGGCTAAAATAAATAAATAAATAAATAAATAAATAAAAAACGTCACGGAGCGGGACTGCTCGTCTTACCTCAGCGCTGCGCTTCTGGCTTTGGTCTTGTCAGACACCTGTAAGGACACAGACACGGAAAGAGAGATTTAGACACTCAGCCTCAGCAGCTGGATTTGTTTATATGTCTGACTGATACACTTATTCCACCATCGACAGCGACGACTTTGATCCTTTGGTAAAAATCACGAACTTGTGAATAATTTCGCTTCGACTGGATGAAACTTCAACGAGAGTAGCATAAATAACTCTAAAATAGCCACAAGTAGACGCAAGAACTACGGTGTTCTCAACACGCTAATAGTGGAGCTAACTTTTAAAACGTTTAGCGCACTTAGCTTTCCCTATATTAACTTTTCCTGATAAATCATGAGGCGCTAATTTACTTGGTTGTGTTGTAAACTTACAGTTGAATAAAGCTCGACATCTTTATTAAAGTTTTGCTCGTCGACTGCTGAGAATTTTTCACATAGTGAGCCTATTATATTCATGCTCTTATTTTGAAGTGAGTGAAGACTGTTTAAGCAGCAGTTCCTTTTCCTCTCCTCTCGTTTTATCTCTTTTTACTCCAAAGAAAAAACATACAGGAACAAAATAAAACATTTGCAGTAGAAAACAAGACACAAACATCAATACAATATCTAAGAGCAGAATAGAGCATGTTCATTATAATGTCAACAGTATACCGGTGCTTGAGGGTTGTAGTGTTTCAAGGACAGATACAATTGGAATCGAAGTTAGAGCATTAGCATTAGCTTCTGCTAAATACCGTGTTAGTGTAGCCCGCTAGCATTAGGGGGACACATTTTTAAAAATGATTAAAAACCATGTCATTTTCAATCTATTTGTGCACTACTTTGTTCTGGTCTATCACATAAAATCTCTGACATAAACTGAAGTCTGTGCTTAACATGAGAAAAGGTGAAAAAGCTAAAGGGGTATGATTTTTTTTAAAGTCAATTACTGCTTAATTGTGAGGCATATAGAAGAAGAAAATACATTCTATGGCCCTTCATAGGTAAAAAAAGAGAATATATATATATATATA
>CAEGAE010045982.1:0-50012 GCA_903067095.1 Girardinus metallicus
TTCTTGCCCCACACGAACAACCACGGACTGAACAAAAACAACTCCGCCGAGACTGAGCCATTTTCCTAGCCTTTTAACGCTAACGCTATAGCCACCGGAAGTTGTCAAACCCCACATCCGCTTTAAAACGCGGAAGCGTGAAAAAGGTCTATAGGCCGATACCGATCCGATACAGAAAAACAGTGCTGAATTGACGTAAAATGTATTTTTTTCTTCTCTCTTTTTTTTTACACAGACATAAATGTACTGAATTATAAATTTATTTGATAACTCTGCATCAGTCCAGCACACTTAAATACACCAACAACTTCACTGTCTTGATCAAACATGTAAAAACAACAAAACTCTAATTTGTTCAATCAGTGCAGTTAGGAGTAAAACATCCATCCATCCATCCATCCATCCATCCATTTTCTAACACCCTTTTCCCCAGTGGGGTCGGGAGGTGCTGGTGCCTCTCCAGCTACCGTTCCGGGCGAGAGGCGGGGTCACCCTGGACAGGTCGCCAGTCTGTCGCAGAGGAGTAAAACAAATAAATAATAAAACAAACTGACAAAAACAATAAGTTGACTACCTTGGTCAAACACATAAACAACAAATCTTCTTTCGAATGGTTCGGAAAGTCTAATTAGGAACACCTTCTTAGCACATAATAAATAATAAAGCATAAAGTCGCTCAGAGCACAAAGCCTAGAATTAGACTGAGTAGATCTGCCCTTATGGATCGGTTACGATGTCACCCCTACCCAATCTAGAATTTTTTTCAGTACATGATTTCTATACATGATGAAACCATGAACAACGTGGGAAAAACAGGAAGGAGGAGGAGATCCATCTGTTGAGACGGGGTCAGATGGGAACCTACTCAGCTCAATTCAACGACGCTGGTGCTAAAAAGAGTTCCTTCATGTCAGGCCTGATGGATAATGGGGAGTTCTTCAATCCACTTTCACCTGAGAGCACAATGTTTGGGTCTCGGCCGATCGCAATAAGCAATAAATCAATTAGTCACATGATAAATTAAAACTAGCTCAAAAAGTCCAACTTGTATTATTTATTGTTTTTCTCTTTTCTCTCCCTTTCTACCAAAAACTGGATGACAAAAATCTTCAGTCTGGCGCTTTGGTCTCAGCTAACCCTCTGTTTTTTAAGGACAATTTTGTTTGCAGAGATTTCATAATTGGTTTTATTTGGTTTAGTTTATTTATTTTGGCTATTTGAAATGTCTTCCCATGTTTTCATTAGAATTTAAAAGTTTATTGACCTTTGAGAACGTGTTCATCATTACGCCATTACACTACCTGAAAATGGTCTCAAGATATCAATTTTATCGTCTATCGCAACAACTTATCGCCCAGTAAATTTTGTAATCGTGACAGGCCCATTTGGGTCAGGTAGTAGAAACCTGGACACAAACACACGTCAAGCTTATGTGGATATGAAACCAGTTTGATGTGTCTGTGCCACATAAACAACCAGTCTACATTAATTCTGCCATTTCTGATCCCAGTGATCAAACATCCGTATTGCAGCAGACGCTTGTTTATGGCAGCAAAACGTGCCTGGTTTCACTAAATGCTCTTTACTAATCGGATTCCTGTGTGGAATCGATATTAGTGAAAATCTTTGTACCCAACTCTTGTTTCTTAGATGATTTGAAGCCGTTTCCTGTGTGATCATTCAGCCCTGACCAAACACTTCAAATTCATCTAAAGGCATTAATATTTCTGCAAATAATTAATCTACGCAAAACCTTTGCCAGCAGTGTAATAGCTTTGGAGCTTACTTACATTACAATGTTCTTGATTTAGTTTATACATGAATCATATTTGCTATTAGATTTGTTTGCATGTATTTTTGCCATAGTTACGGTCACTATCCGGAGACTTGTTTGAGGGAATGCAAATTTCTGAGACGTCAAAAAAGAAGAGATTTCTTTCCGTCGTACGCATCGGGAAAACATAAGGAATATTGGAATATCTGGAATATTTAATAACACAAGAATGATGTAAAATCAAGAAGTAAAATGTAAGGCTGCATGGATAATTTGGAGTGTTTGAATTTCTGGCGCTTCTCCCTTTTGGTCACAGAAGACATTTCAAAGGTTCCTTGTTTTGATTGAGGAGACATGCAATATTTTTGGACCTTTATCAGTGTTTAAACTTCACAAAATGTGTGAGTTTTTTCTTTTTGTTACGAATAACGTCTAAAACGTTTTGGGGTTTTTTTCTACCATTGTTTCAACTTTTATTGGTTTGGTCACCTTTGGATTGCCTGTGATTTCGATCGTATCCATCTGCTTCCACTGTCAAGGTCTCCAACAAAAAATGTCACCAGATCAGCTGAGGATGTTGAAGGTTGATCAAAATGCTCAGATTTGTGTTTTGCATTATTTTTGTGAAGAGAAGCATCCCTTTAATTAATTTTCTCTGTTACAAATCGTGAATTAAAATGCTTCAATTATTTTCATTCCTGGTTTTTCGCCGAAGGTCTAGCAGATCGTTCTCAAGGTTCTGCTACAAATTTGAAGATGTCTATAAATGTGTGAGATTTTAATTTCCAAGAAATGACTGTCAGTGTGTAATAATGCCCAAAAAGTAATCTAAAGCTATTCTCAGAAATCTTCTTTGAGAAGGTACTTTAAATTTTAAGTAGGAAAAAAGTGGAAAACCACAGAGTTTTCTCAACTTTACTTACATATACTTTGCAGAACTAAACAAGCAGTTCAGTACTCATATGGACTTTTCAACGCAGTATTCCATAGAAAACTCATTCATTTAAAATTCTACTTTCGGTTAGCATTTCTGTCACAAAAAAAAGTCAAAAACACAAAAGTAGAACCCACATCATTTAGGCATCAGTGTGCACATTTTCCAGGTACAAGTTAATTATTGTAAGGGTTAAATTAAACTTCAAACGTGAAGATAAACCTTTTCCTAATGGAGCTTCCTCAGTCCGCATTTCTGCCACGTCCAAACCGATCCGTCTGTCGAATCTCCCGCTCCAGCCTCCTCTCACTCGTCAGCAAAGTTTTAAAGACACCAACACTTTCAGGAACACGTGTGATCCTGAAAGACTTAAGAGTATATAAAAATGCATGACTGAAGTATATCTTTAAAAACTTGTCAGCAAAGACGGTAATTCTTAAGAGAGCTTATCCTGAGCGCCGACCTGTCGCTCAGAAAAGAGCATCTACATCATGGCGTTCTCCTCGTCAACAGTTATCTCAGCAGAGTGGGAAGCCACCAGGCCTCTGCACCGTCTCACCTGATGCAGCTGGGAACAACCCTTTCTGTTTGCTATTTGTCTCAAAGTCTGTTTACCTTGTAGCTGTCTTCACTCCTCAGGTACATGGTGCTATAGCGCTTTACCCTCCTTTCTCCTCCTTTCTCTCTTTCAAGCCTTCTCAGTACATCTGTTACTCCCTGTGCATCCTGCCATTGAGATTCCCCTCACTATGTCTAATTAGAGTGAGGCAGAAAGGAAAAACAAAAGCCCCCTCTTTTCTGTCTTCCTTCCTCATGTCCTCTGCCTCCTCCCAGTGCTTTGGCGCCCTCCACCCTTTACAATCCTCCATCAGCTGGAAAAAAAAGAAGAATAATGCTAATTGTTTTGCTAATAGGCACTTGATTCCTCGGAGTATTTAAAAGACTATGCTGCTGTAAGATAAGCGTTTCTTTTACTATAAACAACTCTTGTATCTTCCTCTCCTCTGTCTGTATTCTTATTTACAAATGTGGTTAATAGTGTTTTATAATAGTAATAAAACACTTATTATTAGTGTTTTATTACCTATGAAAACCTCACATGGCTCAACTCTGAATTCTTCAAAGTAAGTTATGTATCACCTATTGATTTTTTTTTTTCATCAGTGCAAGGTTAAAAGTAAAGGAAAGGAAAAACATTCATGTGATGTGGATCTTATTCAAAAGACCAACACAACGTAGCACAAAATTATGATGTGAAAAAAAAGTCTACATTTGTGTTTAAAAAAAGTTAAAGTTATATGCATTTGAATTTGTCACTCGTTACTCTAAAGGTGTTTTCACTGGATTGGGGACTGAAAATACGACATTTGTTTCATTTTCAGCTGGTGTGGTTCACTTTCACACTGCACTGAGTCAAACAAACCAAACAATTTGAAAAACCTGTTTCCCTCCTCACCTGCGGTGGCGCTGCATCAAGAACCATTAAAGGAAACAACAAGAAAACCCCTGAAGAAGACACTAGCAAAGATGGATTAGCGTGGAGTAGGATTTCTCTTTCGTCTTTGCTAAAATACCACGAGCTATTTCTCTCGCTAATGCTAGACACACTTCTTTGTTTTGGTTGTATTTACCCAGAATTCAATGCGCTATAATCTGCTTCCTGCTTTTGGAGCGGTCTCCGGTCCGCTTGACATTCACATATACATTCGAACCACGCCAGAGTTCACTTGAACCGAACAGATTAGAGTTCACTTTTTTGGTCTGCATCAGCGTTTGACTACACATCCACACCTCCCCAAATGAAGGAGTTTGGTTAAAATAAACCAAACAGGGTTGGTGTGAATCCATCCTGAGTCACGTAAATAAAACCCAAAGCAACCAACGTACTTCAGAAGTCACCACCAGAAAAGAGTTGAATAAGAAGAAATCTATTCTTAAAAATATCAGATGAAGTCCGGTTAGCAGTTTGCTACAAGCCATGAATGAGGTACATCGTTCACGTCATCATCATCAAGCTTGGAGGGAGGCACACCAAACATTTTTTTCCCGTTTTTATTGGTGTTGGTCCGTCACTTAAATCACTGTGAACGTATATTGAAGTTTATGTCTATAACATGCAGCTGTCACAAGTCACTGTCTTATCCATGCGTCTTTTTGTCCGCTTGCACATTTTCTCCTGCACTGGGGAAGGTGATTAATATCTCAGTGAAGTGTCCTTTCAGCTCCAGGCCTGTTTATTCTCCCCCATGCCTGCTTTAAGGATGTGTAAGAGGGAAGCGCATCGCACGCGCGTACGTGGACATATGTCCCGACATGGACACCGCCATGCAACCCGCAGCAATTTCAAACACCCCCAAACTACCACAGCCGGGGTAATGGCGACACCACTCTACCCGACCCTCCAAATCACCAGCTGCCCCTTCGCTAGGTCCAGCTGCCACCGGCGAGGTGAATTCGTTTACGGCGTTTAGGCCGTGCGACACGTTCCGGCACCGTCAACAAACATGCAAAACAAAGGAATGAAGAGAAAAATCCTTCTCCACTGGGAGGCAATGCATTATTCCATATGTTTTTGTTTTTTTTTTCTTGGTTATTTCACAGCGTTGTGGCTGAGTCTCGGCTCGACTGATTTTATCTCAAAGCCTGCCACCTGTTCACAGACTCCCAACCCGATCAGTCGCTGTTAATAGGAAAATACAATCAGTGGAACATTTTGTCTTTAGCCTTACTATCTGTAAAAATAACCTATGAATAAAGCCCAAACGAAGACTGTAAATAGGATTTTGTTATAACCAGAGCGGTACGACTTGTCAAAAGGGTTTTTATTTTGCATCTATCCTCATGACTTTCAAGTATAATTAAAAAGTACTGAAGATGGCTGGATTTTGGTGCTTTGCTGTTAGTGATGCTTTTCATGCTTGCCTTGTTTAGGTTGTTCCAGGGGCTTCTGCCTAATGATCTGCGTCAGATTAGGAACATAAATCATTAAAGCCAATGGTCTGTTGCCATCCTCAAATTGACCTTCTTAGCAATGCAATGGAGTGGAAACTTAGTTTCCAAACACTTTCTGTGTTAAAATATTTGATTTAAGCCTCTTACCTTCACTCATGAGAATGTGACATCTCTCGCTCTCTCCCCCCGGTTTCCTTCTTCCCTTCCCCAGCAGAGACATTAATCGATATCATCGCACTTCATTAGTGCAATTTTGCCGAAAAATTATTGTCATTTCTCTCACTGTGATTAATTAGCGGTAAATTCCATGTTAGTGGCATCCAGTTTAATTTGAAGATTGAACAGATTTTTTTTCCTTGCTAACCTAAAAGTCAGCAGAAAGCTGAGTTGATGGTCCGACATCTGGTTGCCCCATCAACTGACCAACAGACTTTTACTTTTGTGATATTATTACGTGACACGACTCTGTCTTTTTTCTTCGGCAATACGCATGTGTGGGACAAACATGCCTTTCTGGTACTTCAGGCTTTTAAGGTTTTTGTTGTTTTTGTGTTTTGTTTGAATTCTTTAGAGACATAGGGCCACCACTGTGGGATGCAACAGCCATTCAAATTTCCCAATTCTTTTACTAATGAAAGGGTTATAATTTAGAGGATAAATTGTGGAACAAAAGGAAATTTAAAGCCAAAACAAAAGCACTACTTATAAAAAGATTACTTGGTCTGTTTTTGTGGTATTTTTGAAATTCCAATATAGTTCCTTTTAAGCTCCTTCCTTTCATGGGGGCTTTGTGCATGGAAATAAGGAGAGGTTTTATTAATATTATTATTATTACTATTATTCTTATTTTTACAATGCATTTGAACAGTGCACTAGGTACAGCCCACAATCTTATACTTTTATTCTAACCTCTTTTTTTTTTTTTTTTGGACCAGTTTTAATCAGACAAATTTGCTTTGGCTGTAATTTCTGTTTTGTTTTTGGTTTTAGTCACAAATTAAAAATTAAATATTAGATATTATTGCAAATTACTAGTCTGACCTTGTTCTTCGGGAATTAGTATCTTCTAATTAATGTAAGGTTGTTAGTCAAACAGTACTCTCTAACTGAGAGGAAATGTGAAGGATCCATGGCTATGTCAGTTTTTTTGGTGGTGGTGATGCAGAAAACATAAAATATTAAAATGTTTCTTATAAGAAACACTTGCTGTGACTGTGGTGATTTATTGCGTGGATGTGAGGACGTATGGCAGGACGTTTTAACATAAATTTGGTTTTACCGCCCTTACATCCCAGATATCTGAAATTGGTTAGGCATATTACTAGGCATATTAATAAATTAAGATATCTCTAATTCTATTTCGACTGGATCAAATTCTTATTTGAGATATTTCTAATTATGTTTTGACTAGACCAAATTCCTCTTTGAGATATCTCTAATTATGTTCTGACTAGTAGAAATGATGTCAGATTTAGCATTAACTTGTATGGAGACTTCAATTCAAGATATCTACAATTAATTACTGACCATCTGAAACACACATTTCAGATATCTACAATTATATTATGACTAGTCATAAAGTAAATTCAAGATATTTCCTTTTTAGTTTTGACTAGTTACGGTTCTTATTAAAGATATCTTGGACGACACCATAATTCAAGATATCTTAAGTGTAATTTTTAGATAGGAGATATATAGTTTTGACTAGTGAAAGTTAAATTATACATATCTCAAAAGCAAATAGTGATGAGGCAAAACTAAATTCGATATTGTGAATTTGACTAGTCAAAATTCCATTGAAGATGTCTCCAAATGAATTAGAGATATCTTTAATTTGACAGCTTTTCGATTTGGCATATATTTGCATCAAATCGACATAATTGACATGCTGAATTAGTATCCTGTCTAGCCTAAACGTCACAGACTTACATAGCATTGTAAAAGCTCAAGGAAACAATGAAAAATAGAAAAAAAACAAATAATTATTTTTGAAAATGCAACGTTTTCAGCTTGAGAATGGGTCGACAGTAGCGCTGTTAGCTTTTCAAAGCTGTTCTTAACTTCATTGTGTTTGTCGGCAGTGAATAAACCAGGAAATTCTTTGCAGATTTCTGGAGCAGTCTTCACTTGAGTGGTTGCTATTAGCAGTCACTAATAATAACGACTGCTAGTTTTCAAACACTTGTGTGAAAACTAACATAGCTAGTGTTACCGGTCAACGACTGGTGTGACCGGCAACGTACAGCCACATTAGCTTTGGAGAAACCTTCATCACATTTAAAACATTTGGTAGAAAAACAGTTTGGTAGAGAAGAGACGGAAAGCATGAAGCAACACTGGGAAGCTGTGACCAGCTAACTGTTAGTTGCTACTTATGCTAGTGTTAGCATTAGCTTTGACAACTCCTGTAGGGCTATATGTGACAAACAGTTTGGCAATTTAAATTTTTAATTAAGCTGGATTATATTATAATTGATTATAGTTTAAAATATCACATACTTTGTGATTTAATCCTCTTAAACACAGCAAGACAGGAAACAGTGTAATAGCTGCTACAGAGAAAGTTACCAGGCATTAATACCAGATTTCCGTTAGTGTTTGCATTTGAAAAATCTTCAGCTAAAATCCCGTGTTGTTCTCTCGCCCAAAACCATGAATCATGACAAACGGGTGAGCTGGATGTTTTGCTGCTCACATGTCAGCCTGCAGCACTGACTTGACTGTCTATTTCTGTTGCTGAGGACATGTGAATACGTGGGTGTGTTAAACACTGATGAATGTCTCTCGTTAGTGGTGGGTGTCTTATGCGACTCTTAAGCTACAACCACTGGATTTAATGAGAGCTGGGATTAGATTTAAAGTTCTTTGAGTATGTGAGCAAATTCGCCTGATTTAGTAATCATGGTAGTGAGGTGGTTACCCATTTCACAACCAAAAAAAAGACCCCACAACCCTGAAATCTATTTCTGAATCTCAGCTAAAGGTGTTTCGCGTGGACGCTGCGCTGTGTGTGACGCATTTAACTCCAAAATTATTTCAGTTGTTGACTTTCCAATTTTCTAAATTTTAGTAATAAACCTGTACCAGTTTTGTCTCTGTTCCTTTTGCTGGTTGAAATGGCAGGATTTATTTTAATTAGAACAATTTAGGGGTTGCACACACACAAACAAATTCCCCCCGTTGAATTAGCTGGCAGGTGAGGCGAAGTCAAGTACGTCCGACAGCCGGTAATGATTGAATAACCAGTGAAATACAGATGTTCCCGAGCAATAAATAAAAAGGTTAATTGAAGCCATTCCAAAACGCAAAGGCTTTAGCAGCACTCTAAGATGCTATCCTCCTTCAGCTCAGCAAAAACTGATTATGCAGAAAATTGTTTCATTCACGCTGAAGCTCCTGAGAGCTTACAGAAAACAGACAGGTATGCAGTGTTTATTTTTAACTTTATAAAAGACGAAAAAACAACCATTGATAATTTTCTTTATTATTATTGTGTGTGAGCACCACCCTACAAAGCAGATCTCAGATCGTTTATTTCTGTCTGTCTGCAATGTTCTGACTGTTGTTCAAGGACATTCGGCTCCATCAGAAAAAAAAAAAAAAAAAAGGGAGAAACAAACAGCGGATTGCCTACTGCTGATCAACATTGTTAGACTATTTTTCAGACTCCTGTTCTCCCAACCCAGAAATGGAATTGGACCAGAGGATCCTTAGCAACCCTGAACAGGAGCACCTGGCTTACATACTGTAGATCAACATTAGATTCTTTTTCTTCTTTTGCTCTTTCCTTTGGTTTGTTATTTTGTTTGTATTTCCTTTTAAATCCTGTAAAGCACTTTGTATTGCCTTGGTTGCTGAAAATGTGCTATATAAATATATAAATATAAAATTACCTTTACCTTTTACCTTTGCTGTTAAGTACTCAGGTGGAGTGTGTGTCTCCGGCTGGTGGAGCAGGCGTGTGCGTGTGTGTGTGTGTATGAGGTGAAAAGTGAAGAATGAGAACTGATGCTCATTAGTTTTTCCTGACAGTTACACTGGACAGTTAAACTTATGACATATCTCTGACAGGAAATAACATTTCTTTCTGTGTGCGGGGGACGGCCGGCTTTGATTTGGAAGAGACAGCGCTCAGTCACCGCACATCCTCTGACAGCTGACAGCCTGAGAAAGCCTCTGTGTTTGTGTGAATCTGTGTGTCGGGCTCAGATGAGTAAAAGTGGATCAAAGTGCCGCGCGGCTTCAGCGCCAGCGAGAGACACACTTTTACCAGCATGCTTCTCCAATCTCCCGATCCCCCCGTTGTTACCGAGGCGCCCGACACGCGAGCAGAGCAGCGACTGTGGCCAAAACACTGGAAGCGGCTGAGCGGCGTTGAGTCTGCATGTGTGTGCGTGCGTGTGTTTTTTTTTTTTTTTTTTCTGTTGTGCTGTGCTGAAAGACAAACAGGTTGAGCTCCTCTGGTGGCCGCCCACCAGACCGGAGCAGACTGACCGCGCTCCGGCCAGCTGCTGCAGCTTGTCTGTGCTTGTTTGCATCATCTCGGGATCTGGCCGCGCTACGCCCGGCAGTAACCCAGCTCCTCCACCGCCGCCGCCGTTCGTTCATTCACATGCAAATGTCCTGAAAGATTGATGAGAATCCCGAATGCGCAGTAGCCTTGAAGGCACCGAGGACAGCTAATGGAACGCCCTGACATATGCTAACTAGAGCTGTTTGGACACGGACAAATTCTGATTTGATTTTTATCCGATTTCGATCCCCACGGCCCCCCGGACTCTCCTTCTCTCTCCGTCGAATAAAACCCTGTCAGCACAGGATTCCTAACTTTTGTTCTTTGCTCAATCGACGGTTTCCCCCGGTGATCCTCTTCAGAGACTCAAACAGACTTGAACTTTGATTAACCCTAGTTCGTCCACAGGGTCTGGGTGAGGTGTCAGTCAGCTTGAATATATGCATTTAATCAAATCTGTTTTCGAGCTTTTAGCCTAATTGGGGAGAGTCCGCAAAAGCAAGTTGATTGATCATTCTTTTTTTTTTTTCTCCCTGTATTGGGTTATATATTTCTAACACATAGTACAAGAGCAGGAGTTCAAAGAAAACATCTCGTACACAAACACACATTATTGAAAACGTTGAATCTTCTCCATCCAAATAATCAAGCCTGCATGCGGAAGACATTACTAATAGAGGCATGCGATACAATGCTGTATATTTTGGTATCAATCCAAAACCAAGTAACCGATACTGATACTGTAAGGCTGGACGACAAATCGATAACAATATATATCATAAAAGACACGTAATCAATGTAAATCGATGTATTGTCCGATAGATTTTTCAATAATTTCACTTAACACTGATACACAACTGCACAGCATTCTGGGGGATGTAGGCAGAAGAAAGCCAGCTGGGAAAATGAAGTGGCATCTACTAATTCAGTCACTTTTTGGTTACCTAGCAACAACCAGAGACACATAACTGCTTAAAAAAAAAAAAAAACAATGCCGCAGAGTCAAACTGTGGACAAAACAGGAAAGGTCACGTCACTACTTTGGCAGTATTCCAGATATTTAAAGCATAAAACTAATCAATAATTGTCATGATATGTTTTTCAGCCACATCGTTCAGCCATAAGATATAGATACTTTTTATTTCAGTTTGAAATATCATCAAACTTCTAACCTATTAAGTGTTTTTTCTGGGTTTTATATTATTATTTCACTAAAACCTGAATTTGGTTTATAGGTTTCCACAGAATACTGTAGCGACATATTAACATGACAAACAGAAACAATGGATAAACAAAATGAAATTGTGTTGTTTTTTGTTTGTTTTTAAATAAACATAGTAAAAAGTATACATTAGAACAAATCAGTTTTTTTTTTGTTTTTTTTTTTAGGTAGATCTGAGTTGGAATTTAGAGAGGGAATCTGAAACTGGTGCCATGCTAGCATCGATCCGATACTGATACCGACCTGATGTCAATATTATCAATATTTTTGGATCAATCCGCCCAGAAATTGATCCAATTTTCTCCCATGGCTGGGAGAGTGTTTAGCAACAGAAAATGCCGGTGGATGTAAGTAAATTAGGCAATGAGGGTCAACGTCAGGTCAAGTGTTTTTTACAAAGCACTTAAAAACAAGTCGAAACTGCACCAAAAGCGATTTACGAGGACATAAATATAAAATCAGAATGAAATAAAAGAAAATAAAATAAAAGTAAGACATTGCAACAGAAAAGTTACAGTATCAGACCTCAATTGAAAACCAACAAATAAAAGCGATTTAAAAAGGCCTAAACTGTGGGCAGATCTAATCTGGAAGGGTAACAACGGAGAAAGCACGACCTCTCTTTGACCTCAAGGCGAGTTTGAGGGACATTTAATAGAGACTGATTATTTGATCTCAAAACTTCTGGACACAGAGTGTAGTTTCAAAAGATCCAGAAGATAAGATGGAGAAAACCAATTTAAAACTTTAGGGGCTTCAAGAAGAATCTTAAAATCTATCCGATACCAAACAGGCAACCAGGGTAAATTCATGTAAGTAATTCAAGGTGAACAATGTACATGCAATTAATATTGAATGTTTTATTTCTGTTTACTCGATTGAAAAAAAACATACAAGGTCCGCACAGTCATCGTTCCACATTTCTCGGAGAAAAGGTCACAGGACAGAACTGCTGGAGAACCCGACTGCTCACTCTGTGCTGCAGCCACGTTTGCCAAGGTGGAAGGAGAAAGTGGTAGTAAAAGAGATAAACGCAAACTGGAGAGCCTTGTGAAGCAAAACCCATTCAGGCGTTTTGGGGGAGAGTCACAAAGCGTCGACTGTGACTGAAGTCAAGAGTTTAAGACCCCAGACGTATCCGGGGACATGCTTGAAACGTTCCACTCCGTGTTACGACTCTGTGCAATATATTAGCTTCACTTTCTGAAATGAGTGGGGAAAAAAAAAAGTATTTTCATGATATGAGAAACCTTATATCACTATACAACATATATAACATATGAAAAAAATGAAACCTAAGGGGAATATAGACGTTTTATTTCAAACTTCAGCCGGAGCCGGATTGTGCAGGTTAATTATTTTAGCAGAACTGATTGAGTAGAGAGCCAACCGATCATGCAGTGCAGAGTGCGTGTTTGTATGCACGGCTCACATCAATGGAATTTAATTTGTTTCTCCAAACACCCACCCGCCTCTAAAATGGATCCAAAAAGGCTAAAGGAAGTGTTACAGAGGAAAAACAAAACAAAAAAAAAATCACAGGGCTGCCAGATACGGCTGATGATTTTGATGAATTTCCCTATCAAAGGTTTGCCGCGGCATATGGCAGGCCTCTTGCTCGCATCTGACCTTCTCCCGTCGAACGCCTTTGTTCGTAGCAGCAAGCTAAGTAGCTAACACCCTAGCAACCGTGGAGGTGAAAGGAGAAAAGCTTTCATAAGCGGGCGGCTTTCAAAAACTCTGGATACAACGCGCAGAAAAGAGGAAGAAAAACTTTAATGGACCACACCGGCTAACTGCAAGTTGCAGAATATTAAATTATTAAATTCAATACGACTTCGCCGTGTCTCCTTCGCTCCCCAGACGGCGCTAATTGATTTATCAGAACTACGTTCACGTTCGAGCTGGTATCTTCAGAAGTAAAATCATTAAAAAAAAACCTCCATTAGAGAAACCTGTGATTACCTCAGAGCTTCTCACCATCTTGTTTGTTAAACATCTGTGCAAGTATCTTTTAATTTACGCCGTAATCTTCTTTCTTCAAAGCAAATTATGCCCAGAGGACTGTCAGTTGGAAGGAGGATCATTTTCCCTGCTGAATTCAAGAAATTACCCTGCAAAACGTTTCAGTGAAAAGCCATTTAGGAACACGTCGTTGAAATCTTTGTCTCATTTCCAGTCAGACTGATTTCTAACATTTCAGGTGCGTTTGTTGCTCTTTCAGACGAAAAAAATATCCACACCCCTTAAACGCTTTGCATTAGAACTGCAAATCTATTTTATTAAGATGTTATGTGAACACTATATAATCCAGAATTTTAAAGTTGAATAAAAATGAAACATGGTTTGTCTAGTTTGTATTCAGACCCTTTTACCATTATCATTTTATCATTAATCCTTTAACTGTCACTTTCAAAACTTACGTCTCTGGTGTCCCAAATTAATTTATTTAAAAAAACTTAATTATTATTATTATTTTTAACAGTTGTACCAGTTCAGTAATAAACATTTTTTTAATGAACTCTTATCACTCCGTAAAGATCCAAAACATAAAAAAAAAATCTGGGACTGTTGCCTCATTAAAAGAAAAACAGACAATTTCCCGACGTTGGAAAGTTATTAGTTGTTTTCTAGTTTGTTGGCTAATTTTTGTTCTTGACTTGTGATCCGGCGGCCAATCAAAATCATGTCAAGAGCCGTGCCACACTTTAGACACCCCTGGATTACCTGTTAGTCAATGGGTCCCTGAGGACACCCGCGTCCTCGTAACAGTTGAGGGGTAAATAAAACCCAGAGCGACCAGCAGCCTTTAACACTTTAGTAATTAGGAAACGGAGTCCAAATTGGAAATTGAGTTTTGCCCCAGAATGATGACACCAAGACGTGGCCCTCAACTCAAACTGAAAGATCAGGAAACAAGCCTTTTTAATCAGAGAAGAAGAAGCCAAAAGGCTTGTTGTGTCTCTGGAGGAGCTGCAGAGATCCTTAACTCAGGTGGGAGAATTTGTGAAGAGGATAAGCAGTAGTCGTACCCAAATTTGGCCATTTTATGTGACAAAATGAAAGACATTATTTAAAGAACATTTCTGAAAACATGGAAGAAGGAGCTAATTCACCCTAACTGACACTGTACATCAACTTCAGTCAAACATAATGGAGGCAGGAGGATGCAGGAGGCTTTTCTTCAGCAAAGACTGTGAAGCTGATTAGACTTGATCTGAAGATGGAACTAAATAAATGTAGGGCAATACTGGATTGAGCCTGTTAGTTTATAACACTCGTCTGGGGTGGAGGTCCCCCGTTTCCTGCTGGACAAGCTTCCTGAGAAAAACAAAATAAAACGGAGCTACAACGGAATAGCTTAGAGCATATTCATGTGTCACAATGGCCTAGTTAAACATCAGACCTAAGCAAAACTGAGAATATGTGGCGAGACTTCGGAACTACTCTGTTCAGTGTGTTATTCTTGATTCTGTTTTCATACATTTCATGTTTTCATCTTTGTGTGAATCTGCATGATTCAATTGCCTGTCACGTTTCTGCTGTTGCACCTGAATTTCCCCCCCTGAGGGAAAATAAAGGTTATTTCTATTCTATTCGGGTCTTCACAGGCACTTACCTTCCAGTCTGATTTTGCAGGAACATTCTGGCAAAAAAAACAAAAAAAAAAATGGATTAGACAGAAATGCCAGTCACAACAAATAAAAAAAGGGGAAAAGGATATGAACAGAATAAGACTTGGAAGTCCAGTTGTTGTATAGTGTTGACTCAGTATGGATGAATAGAAATGCACACCACACTTTTATTTTTGTTTGTAAATTATTTACCATTATGTACTACTTTGTGTTGGTCAAGTTGGTGGTTGTAATGTGACACAATGGGGGAAAAGTTAACAGTTATGTCACCTTCAGTTACAAAAATTTGGCGCTTAAAAATTGGGCCTCTGTCTCTTTAAGAAGCTTCTCCTCTTTCTGACACCCCAGCAACAATTTTCGTCCATCAAGGAGTTCTCAGGAGCATTGGAGTGAGAAGTAGTTTGTGTGACAATCTGAGGAAACTCACTGCTCTACCAGGTGCTAATTGCTGCTGCCGCTAGTCTGGAGGAGCGGCGTGAGGATGACACTGGAGATGTAGATATTATCAAAGTAGTGCAGTGTGCCACAGCAAAGGGAAAAACAAAGCAGGAAAACAATTGAGGAACAACTCAAAACCACTAGCATTCTCCTTTTTTCTTGCTTTCTGTGGCAGCTGTGCCACACACAGAGTCATTGCTGTAGCAACAGCGCCACTAATGTATCACGATTCAAAACCAAAAGACACAAATACATTTCCCTCACAAAGAACAGAACAATCAGCTCATTGCAGTATCATGTTTCCAGGCTTGATGTTTACTTTGCGATTATTAAGTGATCATCTCAACACAGTGGTGGTTGATTAGCTAATTTAACTAATTAGCTAATTAAGCTCTTGCTCTATTGATGATCTGTCAGAGTTGGTGTGTGGGTCGCCTTTTTTTTTAACTGAACCGAAACGTACCGCATTCCACAGCACATCTATATGTTAATGTTGTCAAAGTCAAGCTAGCACAACTGACCTACTTCCCTCTCCCTCGCAATTTCTTGTAAGTTAAAACTTTTTCCTGACCTTGTTATCTAGTTGTCATAGTGTAGACAGTTAGCATCAAAGCACTGCGTCCCTTTTTCTTTTACATATCAGGTGTACATTTAAGATTTAGCACATTATATTGATAACTGGACAGCTAAAACCAATGGTAGCCATCGTCGGCAAGCAACTTTTTGGCCTCCAACAGGGAGCTGGCATGTGTGACATCACACCGGCAAGATGATATAAAGCTCAGAAGAGTGGATATTAGTGGTGTTTTTTTTTCGATAGAGGATTAGAAACCTTGAATCTTATATTGCCCACAGAGTGCCACAGTGGTCACTCCAGCTGGACAGGCTGGGTGGGCACGGCTGGCTTTGGAGAAGCGGTATTTACTGGAAAGGGCTTTGAGAAGAGGAATTAGCACTCTTCCACTCGAGCACAGGGCAGCACATCCTGCCTCTGCAGCCCGAATATCCAGCTCTCCTTCAGCCACATTAGGGAAGGAGATATACGGGGGTTCCTGATGAGCCTCAAGCATATGAGGAACTCAACTTAGGGAGGCACTCTTACAAGGGGACATGCAATTGAGCATCCGCACATACTGATACACAAGCACTAACAAGATGAGTCATTTCCATAAAGACATGCCTTGTTTTCTATCACTCTTTGATAATGGCAATACAAACACAGGACTTTGTAAGGGTGAATTAACTGGATTACTTGTGGGTGGGATTAGGGACAACAAGGGGAGTCGCGATGAAGTAAGGATAAATGGATAAGGAGAGATGAAGAAAAGGAGTGCAGAGGCGCCAGACGTGCAGAGGAGGCAGAAATGGGTTCCCACAAAGTAATACGAGAGCAGAAGAGGTTGTGAGAGGAATGATGCAAGGGATTGGATCTTTCAAACGGTAATCGCTTTGCTACCCAAAGGGGACAACTCCCTCTTTCCCGCTCTCTCGTTGCTCAATCCCCCCTGTCAGGATGAGGGGGAACGGGCTGGCAGATTGAAATGTAAAAGAGGCAGAGGGATCAGAGACAGGTGGGAAATGAGAGGAGCAAAGGGCAGGGAAGGGCCGGGACGAGGCAGAAATGGCTCCCGCCGCCGTACGGGAGTGACTTGGAGGCGCGGCATTGTGTGCGTTCCCGTCCATGACCGGGTCTCGGCATACGCTTTGCGGCGGCCGGTAATATCGGAGCAGACGCGTCGCTATCAGATCGCCTCCCCTTCACCAATTGTCACTCAGGAGAACACGCATAGGATGAATAGGGAAATGATACCCATCGGTATTGTAAATGGCCGAGGGGTGGTGGTGCCGTGTTGGGGGAATATTCACTGCTCTGACTCCCATCACTGTCTGCTAAAGAGAAGTCAGGAATGTGGTAGGGATTATCGTCGCTGTGGAGCACTAGGAGAGTCGATGGCCATATTTTTATTGCCCTACATTTATGACCGAAGTGAAGTATCTTCTCACACCCAGAGTAATGCAACTATTCATTCATTAAAGCTCTGCTGAAGCTCATGCAAATATACAAATGAGGCATAACATTATGGCTAGTACTGTCACAATAGATTTTGCTTGACAATAAATTGTCCCAGAAATTATTGCAATGAGTGATAATATTATGAGACTATTTCCAACTAATACAATATTAATCGAATATTAATGGAAGTACGCCAACTCAGAGGAAAAAAAAAACTAATTTCAATTTCTAAAGAACATTTAGTTGAATAATCATTCAACTTAGACAGGGAAAACAGGCAAAAGTGGCAGGTAGTGCAAAATAACTACTTAGTCATAGTGGGTGTCAAATGTTTGCAGCATTTCTCAAAATGGCGGATAAATGGAAGTTATCGTGCTCATTTTAATTTATAATGCAATTAATTGATTCATTGTGACAGGCTTAATTATGACCACTTTCAGCTGAAATGAATAACATGATTATGTACTTATCTTTGCTGCTGTCAGAGTTCATGTTAGAAACTTGGAAAAATTTCCAAGAGTTTGAGTACATTGAAAACTTGAGCTCTTGAGTGTTTCTGGTATTTTGTAGCGGCTTTTATCACAGATGCCCCGAGAACGACACGACTACGATCTGGCAGCAGCGTTCCACCGCACACACTTCCGTGTTATAGCACAATTAGGTCACTATGTTAACTTCAGCTGTTATAAAAATGCCGTTTTTATGAAACATAACTTAAAAAAAATTTACTATACAATTTGACACCTTGAAAATTGGGCCTCTGTCTCTTTAAGAAGTTCCTATGAATAAAACTGGAAAAAGTTTAGATGCTATAAGGTGTAGGGTTTTTTTTTATTTTTATTTTTTTAGCTTTATTTCACAAAACTGCAACAGAAACACCTTTTTTGCATCACATGATCAAAAACCAGATGTTGCCACAAAGAAGAGGATGACAGGAAGTGGTTGTAGAATCACGTTGTGACACATTTCATAATGACTCATCGCGTGAACAAATGTATTCAAGCGTGATTTTAATTGCGTTTTTTTATTTACTGGAAACACCGCAACTTCAAAATTGTTGTTTTTTTGTTCTTTTTCAAAACGTTACCTGAACGCCGACGAAGTTTTCCGTATATTTGTAATGGAAACGCAGCTGCTCTATCATTTTCCTGCGGAATACAGAAATGCACCATTTATGTGTCGTGTGCATGTATACCAACAGCATGAATTATTCATTGGTCTAATTACAGCCATGACTCACTCAAGCACATGTGGAGCATGTGTGAAGATATTCAAAGAAAGAATAGCTATGAATCATGGATTGCCCACTGCGAACCACATCAATCAGCAGTGCCTTGTTCAATAAATAGAAAGTAATTGGGCCCAAAGAAAGTAAGTTGTTTGAAGGAAAAGCCGTAATAAATTTAGAAAGGAAAACACCGCGTTTGATCCCCAACAGAAAATTAGAGAAGGAACCATATGAGTGATTTCTGGCCTCTTTGGAAACAGAGATATCCGAAAGGCGATTGGTTTGTCATTGATTTTCTGCTGATTGAAACCAGTAGAGTGTGTTCCAACTGGGATTTGAAGCTGCCAGCAAAAATAATTTGTGCAAAATTAGTTTTAATTTCATGTTGTTTTGATTAGGATTTTTTTTTCTTTTTCGTCAGCTTGTCACTTAGAAAAAGGTGAAAATTTTAAAATGAAAAGAGGTATATTTAATCCAAAACTGGAATATTCATTTAGGATTTTGGCATTTATTATTGCTGTTTCAGATTGGGCCTGGGAAAATACTGAAAGCTTAACATTTATGGCCTAAAAACATTGTCTATTTTTGCCAAACTGGAGTCACGCTTTAACCACATTTAGACTTCAATATTCCTCTTAAGGTTAATGCCGTTTCAGCCTTTGGTTTTCATCCACATTTAGACGGAAAGTGATGTCATCTTTTCCATGTTTTATCTCTTTCTTGCAGCAGCAAAAACATGTTGGGCAGTAAGAGGATAGAGCAGCGTAATAATATTCAAACAACAGAAATCACTCGCTCTCTCCTCCTGCTTGTGTTGTAACGTGAGCTCATGTTGTCTGTGATCCTTCCGCACATTCATGTAAGTGCTTTTGAGTTCATCTACTGCTGGCCACAGCCAGGCAGGTATATCTCCTGTTTTGTTTTGTTTTTCATTCCACTGAGTAAGCAGAATGAAATATTTTTGGAGGAATCGGTTTTGCTTTGGTTTTTTACCAAGTGTGAAAGCTCTACATGCTGCTGTGGAAGCGTCAGCTAGCATTTTACTCTCTGCCTCCGTTTTTTATTTATTTTTTTTAGTACGATTCTGCTGCTGACATCTGTGTACCAAAGATCGCACTGTTTTATTCACCTGTGTGTTTTTTTCTTAGGTTCTGCATTGAATCTTTCAACATATCCAAGAAGCAAAAGTTACCAGTCTGTTTGACTTTTTAAGCATGGTTCCTGCCTCTACCTGTAAGGACAGATTCTGTTGGGTTTGCTACCTGTGAGCAGGATGTAAGACACAAGAGTGTGACGTTTATGCACAGTTGTGGGAAACGGAGGCCGAGCAGCATCGTGCATCCTCTGTGTTACGCAGAGGACATAAAGTCGACACGATTTTTGTGATTTAAAAAAGAAAAAGGAGCGTAGAACCATATCCAACTTTATTGCGATGTGTTTGATAATCTTTGAGAGGAAAAATATTTAGGCCTTCATACCTTCAACTCTGAATGATTTTCATTTTTGAACTACCTTTTGAATTCAGTCTGCTTTGGGGAACATCTGATTAACCCTAATTAACCCTAAATTAGCTGGATTTTGCTAACATTTGCTTGTTGGAGTCCATCGGCCAAAGCTGAAAAGTTCTTTTACTTCATTTAGCTTACTAAGTGAAACGCTATATAGACTAATTAAGCTCAAACTGAGGTTTTCAAGCATTTATTTCTGTTCATTCTGATTTTTGTCTGCTCACAGCAAATGAAAATACATCTATTTGTATTTTTGTTGAACGTTATAAAGTACAAATAAGATAACAGTAGTGTCATAAATAGTAAAAGTTCAAAGGAGTGAGTAGAAGTATCATCTTATTAAACTCATTCTCCATCTACGTACATCTCTTCCATTTTCTAGCACATTCATGAAATAACAAGATTACTCCCTACAGAATTTAAAGGGGAAGTATTATGTAAAATTCTGCCCTCTTCTGCCACTCAGCTCCTTCAGACTAGCCAGCAGCAATTAGCAAACACCTGGAGCAACTGAGAATCAGCTGAGCTCGTTATACGAGCTACTTCTCAGAGCAATGCTGGTAAAAATGTTATTGAAAGGGTTAATAGAGGAGTGATGATGTGATGACTTCCTGAAGGTGGAGTTTGAGAAAGAGCGTAAGCTTCTTAAAGAGACAGAGGCCCAATTTCAAGGCGTTAAGTTACAAAGTCAAATTTTTTTAAAGCCTCATTTGATATGCATAGTTATTTTATTACAACTGAAGGTAACATTGTTACTTGATTGTGCTGTAAAATACATAGTACTACCCCTTTAAGATCTTTAGGGTAATTCCTGTTATTCTTTGGAAAACTGCTGTCAATACTGTGACAGCAGTTTTTCCATACCATTATCTGACTCTTTAGTGGACACAGTTTCTGAAACGGGGTGTACTCCCTTCATCTTCCTATCACCATGGCTACCGTTCAACACACATCTGGTCAGCGGGTAGAGGGCTTTCCCCCAGGCTAGTCATTAGTGCCAAACATGGGGATTAGCTCATTTGATCAGATTTCTCTTTTGCCGTCCAAACATGTTTTGCCCCGCGTAGTCACCAGAACATCCGTGATCTTCTCTCGCCTAGCGAGCCTTCTTCGCTTTCACGCAAATGAAATAATGACAGTCGAGCTGCTTAGATCGCAGGATGGTTCAGTGTCTTCAGACTTTGCCTCAGGAAGATTATGCGAGCCAATTACAGGGTTAAGATTTGTTGATTGTGTAGAAAAAGACTCAGCATTTTTGGGGGCTTTTTTTTCTTCTTTCTGCTTGTTGCCACTTTTGTGGAACGAGAAGCAGATTTGCTGGGGAACACAGAGCTTTCTAATGAACAGTTACATTTCCTGCAGAAAATCAGAGGCGTATGAGAGTGTTGGGCATGTATCCTGTATACTCTGGCTCACATTTTATTGATCAATCGCCTTGGACTTCCTGACCCCTTTTAGCACTGTCGTTCAAGCGGCTCATTCTCACCCAAACCTCCCCCCCACAAACCCCCTTCCCCCTTTGCGCTGATTGAATGTCAGCACTAAGGTCGTGTAACGCAGTTCTGCTCGACTCACCAAGGCGGCATATCTTGGAAGTATTTCATATTTTAATTTCCTGCCAGTGTTATGCACACTGACTCCACAGCAATGGCGTTGGAACGTCCTCAGACGCAGCACAGCCATGCCAAACTGCCACCAGGCATGAAATAGCACTGATGAGATGAGGAAAAACAAATTGCTCATGTGACTTTTCCATCTTCCTTGACATGAAACTAATGACGAAGATGATTCTAGCTGCGAAAAAAAAAAAACCCCAGATGCGAACAGATACCAAAAATATTTGGTGTCAGTTTCTTTAGTAAATAAACCTTGAATAAAAGTTCAAGGTTTATTTACTAAAATAAACCTTGAACTTTTTCATATTCTATGTATTTAGCGAGCATATAACTGAATTTGAAGGAAATTGATTTTCAAAACTTATAAAAATGTGTGGAATTTATTTCTATTCACCCCAATGTGATTATTCGCAATAAAGTCCCAACTACTTTCGGAAAATGCAGAATTCGCAGAGTTCAGCTTTTTTGTTGTATGCTACCAACTTAAACCTGCAGTCGGCAACCTTTACAAAAGTATATTTTTTGCCATATTTGTTAAAACTGTCACCGTGTCTCTATGGGACGGATAATCTGTGAAAACGCTGATCTCCTCCACCTCCTCCCTGAGCTGGTACCTTGTAATGTCCAGCTGTTTTGTTTGATTGGACTCAATGCTACAGAGGCTCGTTGTTCACAAGTGTTAAAAATGATTTTTTGCTGTGAGAGTTACTTTCCAAGACAGCTAATTCATTTCTGTTAGCAAATCAGGTCATTTGTCATCCTTGAGAAGCTATCGAGAGGAAGAGAACAGCGGAAAAAACCGAGGTGGATTTCTCCGTAAAATCAATGGCAGCATTTCGTTTGGTGGAAAAACTCCGTCTTGGCCACTGGAGAAGCTCATCGCCTCTGTTTCAGTCTTAGTCAGTACAATACGAAAGCTGCAGCTTTTATTTTTCTAATATTATTTATTAATTTAAGACGCAACCAAATCTAGCAGATCCCAGTGACAGTTAAATATACTGTATTGCTTTTATTCCCCCCTATGATGAAACTTTGCGAGTAAATAGTGAAATGACTTTTAAGCTGAGGTAACGTTCACCCATTCTTTAATGGTAGTCGGCATCCGCCTGCACTGTTAAGAAAACCATTTCAAAGTCAAAACATTTGGGAACCATTGAAAAAAATCTCAATGCCGTAGAGTAGTTTAGGAGAAATGGAATAAAGCTGACTGTATTCTCTATTGATGGGACATAACTCTGTCATTGCACCAGGGGCGCCCACCAGGGGCGACATTTTATAGCCGTTAGGCGGCGTTGTAAAAACAAAAGTAATAACAGAATTTCATATAAATAAATAAAATAAATAAGAAGAATGTTGTACAGTGCTGTCTTTATACAAACAGTTTTTTGTGTTACTTCTTTATAAAATACTGATGCATATGCACACATTTAAACTGCTGGGTGTGGAGGGGAAAGAACTCTCAAGCAGAGTTATCACAGTCCAACACAGAAGGAGCTGGGCAACACCGCAGATAGAAACTGTAGGGAGCTGATGATCAATCTAACATTTTCTCCGCTGTGCGAGCCACATCTGCCGGTGTGAGCCGTCTATTGACACAGAGACCGCAGACTTGTCCCCTTGGAACCTGTTTGTGGTTTTCTCACTTCTGACTGAAAGTCTCTGTGGCTCTTGTCATTTGTTTCTCTCCGTTTTAGGCTTTCTTCACACTTCCCTCCGCACGAAACCACTAATTAACTTTGCTCCCTCGTGAACTTCATTAGAAAGTCCTTCATCCATTTCAAATAGGCTGTAACTTGCTCACTAGATCAATCTCATCGACTTTTCTTTTTTTTTTTTGCCAAGTCCACAGTGACGCCAAGAGGACAAAGCCATCGGTGATGACTTTCGGTTGTGTTATGAATGCGATGAAGTCAGATGGCTCTACTCTAACTTTTTTTTTTTTGTGAAAACTAATCGGCGTGCAATGTTGCAAAGTGAGAAAATCTGTCGGACATTAGCTCCGACCTCCACAATGCCCTTTAAGAGCGCCAGGCACAAATCGACTGATCAAAACTAATACTGCAGATCAGCCTGATCACACCCTCCCTATGGTGAAACATGGTGATAACAGCGTCATGCTGTGGGAATGTTTTGACATCATTAATAATTTGCTCAAACCATGCAACATTTATAATTCTAAACCTTTTGAGGTGTTCCAGACTGTTATCACAGGACTCATTCTGGCTGATCAATCCAGAGTCTGTGTTGACTTATGCTAAGCCATAAAATCGTATGGATTAGCATGAAACTCTCCCAGTTTGAAAAGCTTGAGTAAAAAAGCCACAGTTTCACGGTAACATTTTGTTTTTATTATTGAACAACATAATCAAACGGCTTTTAGTTCAAACAGAAGACAGTGTTTATCCTGCTACTAATACACTACGTAAGGCCTAGTTTTCACTTTATAATAATGACATGAAAACAAAATCAACGATGTACGTCCCGCTATGTTTTTGTTGGGCGATAAATTATCCCAGCAATTGTCACGATAAACGATAAAGTTGTTTTCATGTAATGTGTTGACAATGGGATAATAACGCAAGTTTGCTCTCTCAAAAACCAATAAACTTTACTTTTGTTAAGAACTCAACACTAGAACTGGAAGATATTTTAAATATCCAAAGTAAAACACTGCAAGTAAAGAAATTACTAAAATGAGACAAAAAAAAGAAAATTTTACAACCAAAACCAGAAATAAAATGGATTACAATGTCTCTTAATAAAATTGCACTTAAAAAGATGTTAATCATCAGAATGGAAATTGAGCTCATTTTCATTTATCATGTCATTAATTGATTCATTGGTTTAGTGAAAACTATTCCAGTAAGAGCTGTTATAGTATCTTTAACATTTATCTTGCAGTTCTGGTTTCATATGTCGTACTCAACAGAAATTTTCAAACCCTTTTGCCTTCCAGCCTTGTTATTCAGTCTCGGGTTCTACAGTGGAGCTTTTCTTCATGTTGACCTCTTCTGCTGTATCTTTCCCTTTGATTTTCTGATTACACCAGAAAATCAAATCTGGGCTCGGGTTGGAGGCCGGTCAGTCCAATTTAAGGTTAAAAGGTGGGGTCAACCTACAACTTTCCGTCCCTGGATGAATTCTGCAGGCATTTAGTTCGACTCAGGAAGTTATTTTAGGGTAAGGCTTTTAGTTAACACTCCAGTGCTCCAGGGCTAAGCCAAAGCACCTCTGACCTTGGTTGTTTGTGCCAAGTGTACCTTCCCTATTTGGAGCTTTTTCGAATCCCGTCGGGACTTCTTTTAATGGGGTCTTGGGAAAGCACACAGAAGACAAGTCAGATCCTTTACAAACCAAAGGGAAAGCTATTTTTGATGTTTTTAAGTGGGCTCTGTAAGACTGTGTTTAATCACCTCCAAATAAATTTTTACAATGTTCAGTTTCAGGTTATATTTCTCGCGTTCCCCAGGGTTCTTTGAAAGTGTCACTTTTTAATGCAGCTTCCAAACACTGGATGCATGCTGCCTATAGCGGCTCTCGGTAGAGATATATATTCATAGAAAGGTATATTATATTAATTTTGTTAGAAATGTGACATGGCACAAACTCAAGCAAAAAGTCATTAAACCTTTACACATCCCTTTCTCTTCCATGCATTTCTGCTACGGAGACAAACGCTGTGTAACCAACGGGAAGGAAAGTCCCCTTCATGTCATTGTCTAATCAGATTTAGGTCTCCACAGCGTGAGTAATACCCACCCACACGCTGTGAATACATATACAAAACCCTGATAGTTCAGCTGCCATCTTTATGACACAGTTATGAAGTGGAAAAAACACCACAAACCAATAGATAAGAGACAGTCCCCTGGATCCCCAACAAGGACAAGACTGTAAATTGTTGTTTTATTCCAAGAAAATGTTGGCCGTGGTGCTGATACGAGACCTGGTATGGGTTTTTGTAAACTATTATGCCTCTGGCAGTATCCACCGTCAGACCTTGGAGGACAATGGCAATCAAACCCTTACATTGGCTTAGGGTGTCCTTGCCGATGTGATGTTCAGTGTTGCCGATGAAAGAGACCAGTAACTGTTCCAGTCAGTCCTTCTTCCTAAAGTGAAACGTCTGGCATAAAGTAAATGACGAAGCATACAATTTTCTTTTTTTTTTTTTTTTTGATGGACCACCTCTGAGTTTGTGTTCCCTTTTATGGGTAGCATGTTTGTGGATCACTGCGGCGGAGTTTACAACCACACAGAGACGAAAGTGGCAGAGTGGAGAGGTTGTTTTGTCTCGCCTTTTTTATCGTATCATAAGAGAGGTCTTACAAATTGGGTCCGGAGATGTCCTTGATGAAGTCAATTAGTCCATTAGAACAACAAATGGCACAAGTGAGAATTCAAACAGAACAGTGGGATCCAATTATTCTATTAGCTCGACTCTCCCACAGGAGAAGTGATGAAGTCACTTATGGATGTGCTAACAGACTGCATCAGCACAAACACCGAACAGACTCGATGAGGACCGAGACTTGCTTCGCTACCACTCTACATATGCTGCTGAGCAGATTCTCCATTGTGTTGTGGTACTTTAAAAAGAAGAGCATTCATGGGCTGTTAACTAATACAAATGTCTTCTTGAAGCAGCACAGGCAGTGAAAACATGCTCTGCTTGAGCATTACACAAGTGGTGACAGCATACACTAATTAGGCATAACGTTATAAACACTGAACGACTAGTGATTGGATATTTTATCCTCGATGTTGATGCGTTGGAAGTGTAAGGATTTCCGCGATATTGTCAAGGGTCAGGTTTGTGACGGCTGTTTGTCTGGGTCAAGTCATATTCAAAACAACAGCGCAAATGCAGTACCTACCGAAAATGATATGTAATGAACAATGGTGAAGTAGTGACATGGTTGTGGGTGGCAAAGGTTAAATAATGTATGTCTTGGGGTGAGTCCCAACCAACAGATAAGATGTAATACCTCAAATTGTTTAAGACCAAGCCAATGCCAGCCAATGGCCTGGTCTGATGAACAGCACAAGCCTGTGCTATAAAAAGCAGCAAAACCAGTGGATGCTGTGAGACGCTGTGGGACAATGATCAGCTGGAAAACTTTGGATTCATCCATCCATCCATCCATTTTCTGTTCACCCTTGTCCCTTAGTGGGGTCCGGAGGGGTGCTGGTGCCTATCTCCAGCCATGTTCCGGGTGAGAGGCTGGGTCACCCTGGACAGGTCACCAGTCTGTCACAGGGCAACACAGAGACAGACAGGATGAACAACCATGCACACACACACTCACACCTAGGGACAATTTGGAGAGACCAATTAACCTGACAGTCATGTTTTTGGACTGTGGGAGGAAGCCGGAGAACCCGGAGAGAAACCACCATGCACACGGAGAACATGCAAACTCTGTGCAGAAAGACCCCGGGCCGGGAATCGAACCCAGAAACTTCTTGCTGCAAGGCAACAGCTCTACCAACTGCGCCACTGTGCAGCCCTAAAACTTTGGATTCTACCTTCAATTTAGATGTTACATTAACCTTTACAAATATTTGAGTATTGCTACAGAAGCAGGTACAAACTTAGTGTTGATGACTTGTATTCTTGTATTTCAGTAAATTAGAGACTGTGTTCCTAACCAAAAAGGCTCGTTAGTTAGTTTATAAGTATGTTTTAAAAATAACTTTTAGGCCTTAAGCATATATTTTTATCAGGCCCAAATTTTTGTATTATTGATAGTTGTAAGAAGAAAATCATGGAACATCTTAGAAACATCCATATGTGTGTAATTAATCTATATAATGTGCTTCAATGTATGAAATACACTGTTCAGTAATATTCTTATTAAATGGGTTTTCATATAGTATGTACAGACGAATCCTTGCATTTAGCTCTTTAATTGTTGCTCATCTGTTGGAAACTTAATTTGGTTTCAATTCCCTCTTTGCTCCACCTTAACTCCTTTCCTCGTTTCATCTGGAGCGAGAGGAGCACTTATTATGTACAAGGGCCACATCTATTTCACACCTAAATGTGCAGAACCAGAGAGCAAATGCCTTTGGTGCTCGTATCTGCTTGGAAGTATTGATCTCGGTTTAGCAAGAGAATGTTTACAGCCTGTAGAAGAAATATGATAAGAGCTGTGGAAAACTACGCACATTTTTTAAAAAGAAAATATTCCGATTTATCTATTTGTAAAGCAGAAGGCTGGCTTAGTGTTGATTGCTGATGAATAATTGTGTGACCTTAAGCTTTTATAGTGGTAAATCAAGGATGAGAGGGAAAAAAAAAAAAACCTCTTACTGCTGCGGTGTTGAAGTAGAGCGCAAGAAAAGTCGGAAACGCTCATGCTGCAGCAGCTACACAGGATAGATGAATGGGTGTAAAAATGGATTTTGGACATAGCCCATTGACCAGAGAAAGGAACAGAAGTGGGATTAGGAAGCTCTCCATTACCTGACTCTGCCTTTTGAGGAATCGGAGTGGTGCTGTGAACCTGAGGTAGAAATCTTCGAGCAGAACTGGAGAAATAACCCCCCCGTCATAGACTTAGATACAGACTAAGCTTGCACCCACCAGAAATGAAGGAGATGATGAATGTTTAAGCGCCCGACGCTCCAGGAGCTGGAATTTTACAGGCTATCAGCACCGCCTTAAATTGGACCAGACAGTCACCAGGGAGCGACCGATCTCTGGAGGAAGGAATCTAGGCTGCACACACTGAACACCAGATACATTGCTTTTGTTGTACAACAGTTGCTTTGCCGATCTCAAGTGGTTTCCCAAAGATGAGTGTCAAGGCAGTTATTAATTAAAGCTTCCTCTTTTTTTTACATCCTAAAGAATGGAGAACTATTTGTGTGAGAGCTACGGCGCTGGGGGAAAAAAGGTTTGCCTTTCTGCAGATTTCTTCTGTTTTCGCTTTCTTGACACTCTAAAATGTTAAAGATGATCAAAAGTAAATTTAATATCAGACAAAGACAACACAAGTGAATGAAAGCAGTTTTTGGAATGATGAATTTGGTAATGGAGAAAAAAAAGACATTTAAATCAACTTGGCACTAGTTCAAAATGTTTTGCCCTCTTCTTGTGAAGTGTGACTTAGCATGTCTTTGGTAAAATTTGACTAGCCACACACAGACTACTTAATCACTAAATTACAACAAAGTAGAATAAAATATCTCAAGAAGCAACATGCCATACCAATTTTTTATTTGTTTTGTCATGCTCCAGTGTAAAGGAATTCAAGTCATTGACATCTATGAGTCAAGTAAGGGTTTGAGACTCCAGTGGATCGCGGTGTGAATCGTAAGCCATTATCCACAAGTGGATAAAATATGGAACAAACTTATCAAGAGTGGAACCCATAACTCATATAAGAACCAGGAAAACACTTCAACTACATCCAGCTCATTGGTCGTCATTCAACGATAAGAAAGAGTCTGGGCCAAAATGGCCTGGGGTTGAATAATAGGAAAATAACCTCTGGACTGACGAGAACTATCAGTTAGAAAAATGTGATGAAAATAGCTGGATTCCCATTACAAATGTGTTCAAAACTTGGTCAATATTCCACTATTGTAAAGAAAAAAAATGTTTTAGCAACTGCTGTGTTTCCAATAAATAAGAACTGCAATTAAAAATCACACAGAAATAAGTTTGTTCATGCGATAAGTCATTAAAAACATGCTGTGCCATGATCCTCCAACTACTTCCTGTTGTTTTCTTCTTCATGGTTTGCACCAGTCGCAACATTCGCTTGGCTTGTTGACCAAGTGACTTGTGTCACAAGTCACACTTCCTTTGAGATAAACTAATTTTGATGTGGCTAAAAAAAAAAAAAACACCTCATGCTAGTGCCAAAACTTTTCATTGACAAAACAATTATTTTTAATGCCTTTATGCAAATTTATTTTTGACATGTCAAGTAGTGCAATTATGTCGTCAGTGGAATCACGCCTAGTGTAATGGACCAGAACTGCTCCAGGATCTCAACAATTTGCTGTAATTGATAAAACTAAGATGTTGATCAGGAAAATGTTCCACGTTTCGACGACACAAGACACCTCAACTCAGCTGTGGTTGTCATGTCAGGCCTCTAGAAGGTGCTGTGATTTTAGCAGGCCATCAAACATGCATGGGCTTTTGACCCTAAGCTCCCACCTTGTTGTAAGCAGTGACCCGCCTCCTTCTCACATGAACTAAGTGATCATGTAGCACATATTCCTTATCAGAAATCGTGTTAAACTGAATAGCATTACGCTATCCGCCATTGTGTCAGTTGTGATCTGCCTGTACATGCCTACAATAAACCCTAGAGCGTTTACATCTGTGGAGTACTTTACAACTTATTTAAACATTTTTGGTTTAAAAGTAACAAAGAAGCTAAAACAGAGAAAATCTGTATGAGGAAAACTACTTTTTCACGAGAGGACATGCCACTCTTAAAGTGAATTTTGTCTTAATGATGCTTTTTGTTTAAGAACTAATGTAAAGCCAGCTGCTATGGTGTTGTTAGAGAAGATAAAAAGCCATTTAAAGACCAGCCAGAGGGGAATAATATATGTATTCAGGTATTCAGATAACATCTGACTCATTTGCTGTTTCATTGCTGCCGCTGACAGAGAGCAAGTTATTTTTAACTTCATTGTTTGCTCGATATAAAAGTTAAGCCATTAAAAACCGAATTACATAAGAGGAGGATAAATAGGACGCGCAACGACCTTCGGCGAGCCTGTGGTCGTGGATGTCTTTTCTTCGCCGCTGAAGCTGCTCTGCTGCATTTCCACCTTCAATTTTTCAGCAGAATACGGTCGAAGCATGTTCACAGAGTATATATATATAATAAGCTCAGATCGACATGTCTGCTTTCTTTTTTTTTTTTATTAATCCTTTCATAAGGCATTTGGATCATAAGGCGTTTGGATCCTGGAAGAAAAAACTATATTGACAGGTTAATTCCCGCTTGTTCCCTTCACTCTTGCTTACGTCTCCCGTGTTGTGTTATGCTGTCACGTTTCGCCTCCGTCTCCTCCCCTTTACCTCTCCTCCATCCTCCGTTCGCCTGATCCTCCATGTACGGGGAACATGGCTCTGCTTTCAGACAAAATTATGCCCATGCACGCTGAAGCTGACACCTTCCTTCGGTGCCTCTGTTCTTTTCCTCGGGCGATGAAATATTAACATTAACATTTCTGTTTTTATTTAATTGCATGTCTGCTTGTTTCCCCCCGCCCCCATGCAAACCCACACCCCTTAAGATTCTAACTGGTTTGTGTGGTCTGGATGCCAGGCTGCTGAGTGTGTGAGAGATTTTTTTTTTAGGCATTTGGGGGGTCAGAGATATTTTTACAATACCCGGCAGGCACCTGAGAGGCATGAGAGAATCTGGAGTGTCAGAATGCAGCAACACCATGAGTAATTCATATGTTTGGCATTCCTACCAATAGAGATTCGGTTGCCCTTTATATGCCCTGTTTCTTGAAATTCCATCCCACCAGCATTCCTGACAGTAGCGCGGCGGCAGGAAGTTTTTCACATTGTGCATTGATTAGCCGACATGGATGCCTGGAGGGAGGACGTTTGTTTACTTTTTACCTTCTATGTAGGTTCGGTCAGGGATTGCGTAATATAAAAAAAAAAATGTATTTGCTTGTTTGTGTATTTCTGCATGGAAATGTGTGTCGATGTAGCCCAGCTGCGTTACCTTGGGTGATTCATCAATCTGCGATATGGCAGAGTCCGCTTCATGCTGAGGAACACGGAGCCAGAAAAGCACCTCCGATGAAAAATGTGCAATTAATGTGCAAAAGGGAACGATGCAGCAGAAAAAGTGTGATGTTGAGGGAAAGGAGGCCGGTCCAAATGTACTGGGAACTCAACCTGCATTAGAAAACTGACAGACTGACACATGACTGCATGATTATTCATAGTCTTCTCGAGTCCTCACCTCCTACGATGAGGCCCTTTCTTTCACACAACATCCTGCTGCTCTGGATAAATCATTTGGGCTGTCGAGACATTATTATCCTGTGAGGCAGGTGGACTACTGAAAAATCAGGAGACAATCTATATTGCGTAACTCTATGCTTTGAGTTCTGACCGTTAAGCCAAAGAGACATAGATTTTAGAAGCTGTCATTTTTACGTGCTTTTCATCCTCTGCTATTGGGGGAAATATACATTACAACACAATGTATGTTGTATTGAAATACAACATACATTGTCCCCTCAAAGGTCATTTTTTGGACAACTGTCAGGTCAGCAGTCATCACCAGGATCGTGTAGCCTACAGAACTGGACTGAGAGACAATTTAAAAGCGTTTGCAGGTGTTTTGAGTTAATTAGCTGATTAGAGTGAGGCACCAGGGGTCTTCAACTGAACCTATTCACAATGTTCTAATTTTATGACACTGAATTTTTCATTAGTTTTCATTAGTTGTGAGTTATAATCATCAACATGAAAAGAAAAAAAACAACATTTGAAATATACCATTCCGTGTGTAACGAATGAATATGTTATACAAGTTTCACTTTTTGAATGGAATTACTGATTTAAATCAACTTTTTCATGATATTGTAATTTTACTTTTTTATTACCAGCACCTGTACATTTCCCATGTTTTCTGTGGGTAGTCTTGTTTAGCTAGCCAGGTAAATGATGGACTGTTGAAGTTTCAAATTTTAACCAACTTTTGCCCATGACGTATGTAATGCTCCAGTTTGACGCTATGAAGCTTACTGCGCTGTAAACAACGGTCCTCCACTGCGAGGGGAACGAGTCAACTGTTTATGTTAATTCAATAATTAAGCGTGGTCAACGTGAACTGAACAGCTTTGTTCAATTCCTCTGCTGCTATTGCTGAAACTACAGGCAGAATGTAATTCAAACACAATCCTGAAAATGAACGTCATTGTTCATAGCTCCTTCTGTTCGCTAAAAGAGCAAACAGAAGCCATTTTAACCTGTTCAATAAGCTAAACAATATTTTTACTTAGCCTGGTAAGAAACCAGCCCTGCTTGCTTTGAACACACACTATGGGTTGTCAGCTATTGGGGAACGATTGCTTCTGGAACATTTGCCCATGACATGAACCCTTTCGAGGCTACGAAGCTAACCGGAAATTGCATGAGCTGGAAACAACCGTCCTCACCCTCGAAGAGAGAAGTGCCGAACTGAATAAGATGGCTGCTAATTTTCGTTCAGTATTTGGAAGCATGGTCAACATGGACTGAAAAGCTTTGTTCACTTCCTCCGCTTTCTTTGTTTAAACTAACGTTTAAACAGCGCAGAAAATCAACATCGTTGTTCAAAACGTCAAATTCTGTTTGCTGATTGGCCGGCTGAAGTTTTACCAAAGGAATCCAAGTGAACGGGAGAAAGTCCAGACTGAGCTGTGAAGCGAGATTAGAGTCTAGCGGGACAGAATAGGACAGTGCTATATAAACTATTGTTTAACTAATTTCTTTGTGTGTCTGTTTTCAATGCTGACTGGTCCTCTCACTTTGTGTTGCCCTTAATTAGCATGAGAAATACTCAATTAACAATGACTGACATTTACCTGCCTACCACTATTCATAGCTGATCAAGGGAAACATTACTATGATCTCTGCACTGGTGCAGTTCTAATAAAAGCATATATTAATGACAGAGTTCCTTTAGCTACTGCTGACACGGGTTTATGGGGCTGAGATTTGTAATTTGTAGCACACTTTCATAATCTGTCTAATTATCTGCTACAAATTGAAATGTGGCTCACCCACATGAACCACAATCTTGACATTTGTGTTTTATTATGTGTAAGCAGAAGTGTTTACAACTCTTCTTTTGAAATTTCAGCTTTTCAGTAATATTTCCAGAAGAAAGTGAAAACGTCGCTTTTTTCGCAGCTAATTTTCAGCATGTCACGTAAAAAAGTGTTCATGCTGTTAAAAGTGTCACTTTACACTTTTATATTGATTTATGAGTTCCTTTGTTGCAACATCAAATAGCACTTTGTAATTTGCCCCTAAGAAATCTGTTTAAAGGACAAACAACAGTGCCATGAAGTGAAATTCTTGAAATGTCCATCAGAAGACACAAAGTTTAGTCAGTAGCTGCGATTTCATTAACCATAAAACTGTTCCAATTTACTTAACGGAGACACGCAGGTTAATAAAAAGCTCCTGTTTTTTGGTAAAAGGTTTTTGCGCTGGCATGAGGTGGTTTTCCAGCTTGTATTTTGAAAAAGTGCAACTGAAACACGTTTTTCGCATCACAAGAGTCACAGGATCAACAATCGGATGTTGCTACTGGCGGAAATGGCAAAGAAGAAAAGAGGAAGTAGTAGGAGAATGAAGGTTTGTTTTTGTTTTTTCTGACAATGTTCAGCTGGCTCCACCAGAGCTCTCACAGCATCACACAGTTCATAAAAGGTTGTGTGTTATTCCAACGTGCTGAATCCAAAGATCTTCGGTAAAATCGCCAATTACAATTTTCCCAAAACGCCGCATACAAAGCCGCTCCCAGGAATAGACAGCTTGTCTCTCCAACGCCTGAATAAGTCTCCTGTGATGGCTGATAAATAATGATAACACCCTCGGCCAAATTATGAATGTAATTTTTTGTTTGCGTTGCTTTATTAATGAAAATATTGCAATTGCGAATTCGTGGGGGTTTTTTAACATTAGCAAAATATAGACAACGATTTGTGCACATTTGTAATGGAAATGCTTTGAATTTCTACTGTTCTACAAATTTTTAAGTATAAATCAAAGAGATGAGATGTTTTTATCAATCTGTAGGTAGCCAGGTAAAGACCTTGCTGATTGATATTTCAATGATGAAGGATATTTGTCGTTACTCGTGTTGTTACTAAAAAGGGTCACTTCTGAGAAATTAAAAATAAACAACTTAAAAAAATGCTGTTTTTCTTCTTGCACTGAAATCCATTTGACATTAAAACAACAACAAGCACTCTAGCATTCAGATGCATGAATTCATGCCAGACTTATTATTAACAAATATTGAAAAAAATGGTGCAAGATAAATATAAACGAAGATTAATCCCTGCCAGGAGCAGAGCAGCATAAGAAATTACTGACATCAGTGACAGATATTAAGGCTTGATTTGTCATTTTCTGTCTTCAATGCGTAATCATGTTAACAATAATTTTCTACTAAATCTGGAAAATCTATGACACAGTCTGAGAGGTATTTTTGAGCTATTAATTAGGATTAGGCTCATTTAGATCAAACAGTAAAAAATGAAAGTAAGAGCCAAATTCATTTTCGAAATTGAAAAAGAGACAGAAAAGAAAGAAAAATTACCTGTAAAAACTTTTGAGCTGAGTTTTCACTTCACCAAACTCCCCTCAGCCGCAGCGTACAGCGTTGGTCAGTCGGTCCATTTATATCATTTTAAAATATTCAAAATCGTTTTGACATCAAATGAAACTTATCGCATTCATCAAAACTGGGTTTAATTATGTGGAACAATGAGCTCAACGTGGCGCGAGTTGTCGTCTGAGAACACTAGAGTACTGCAGATGATGTTCCCCGTAACCCTGACCCAATAGCAAAAGTGCTGTGGATGATCAACGGTTTTTTTCCAGGTTTGCTAAGCCTTCCTGAATAGAAATCATTATTAATGCCTGCATTGATTGTACTTACTTAATTTCCATGTCACTCAACACACCCTCAGCGTATAGAAGCGCCTTGTTTTCTTTCTCTCACTGTTCGATTGTACTGCTGCTCATGTCCCGGTTCCCCATGTTGATTTTCCTTCTGTCGCTCTAAGTGTCCTATTATTAAATTCTTTATTCCACACGCCATTATGCATCTGCCATTTATCCTGTTGCGATTTTGCTGCTCAATACGCACCAAAGATGACACTCTACATTGGTGATTATTAAAGAGGCGGTATTATGTATTTTTACAGGCACCTAGTGCCATTTTATAACATATTCGAGTAACTATGTTACCTTCGGTTGTTATAAAAACGTTGTTTATGTCAAACATGGTTAGAAAGAAACTTGACTTAGCAATTTGACACCTTGAAATTGGCCTCTGTCACTTTAAGAAGCTCCTGCTCTTTATGATACTCCACTTTCAGCACACCGTCATGACGATGTTTCTCCATTTAACCGTTTGCAGTCATTCTTAGGAGCGTTGGACTGAATCGCAGCTCGTATGATGAGTTACAGCAGGTGTTTGCTAATTGCTGCTGCCACTAGTCTGAAGGAGCTGAGTGGGGAAGGCGGAACACCAGCTGGAGCCTGCAGCTCCAAGGAGCTTTGTGAAAATAGGCGGAGCTTTGTGGGAGAAAGCGCTTAGAATGGTTGCCATGGGTGATTCAAGGATTCCTCAAGCATCCATGAAATAGTCAGGGCAACACTCCACGTATATATTTGGTGAGGGAATAACATTATAAAATGATATAAAACAAACAAAAAAAATCTATTTTACATAACACATCCCACCCCCCTTTTAATTTTAAACTGAATTAAATTAGGTCTGGGTTTTTTCTGGATTCAAGAAAGTTTGATTTAAAAACCATCACATTGTTGCTATGGACATAGCAACATTGTTGCTATGGATATAACAACAATGTGAACAACCTAGATATAGGTTGTTTTGTTTCAGGAGTACCCTGCATTTAGCTCCTGAACTCAAAAGTATCTCGACAACATGATGCTGCCACCACCGTGTTTCGATGCCGGACAATGTGTACAGCAGGTTTTCGGCCATGTAGAGTGATTTGGATGTAGAGCTAAAAAAGCTGTCTTTTGCGTGTTCTTCCATTTGCCTGCTGTGTTCCCTACATGACTTACAACAAAGTTCAAGCAGGAAGCTTTTTTATTGAGCTTCCTTTCAGAAACAGTGGGTTTTTTTATGTGACCGTTGGTCTATTAGATGCCTCTTGTATTAATCACTTTAAATGGATGTATCAGGTGAACCATCCAGCGCATACCTCGCCTCCCGCCCAACGACCACTGGCGACAGGTACCAGATCTGTCCCAATAAAATCCCTATACATAGAAACCTGTAAAAAATTCATACAAATACTTTTGCAAGACACTATGTGCACAACAGCGCAGAAAAATCTGCCTGCACCTAACCCGCCACCTGCTCTTTTACACCATTCGTTCCAAGCGCGTTACAGACGTGAGCGTGCATTAATCATTGTCATTTTGGCGCGTTGCATGTTTACCGTCCATTAATATCCGACGGTCGCGGTCGCATCGAATCTCGTCTCACTCAGACACAAACAGGCGCACGTTAAATGAGCGTCATGCCTGCTGGAGGACCTGAAAGGCCGTGACACCGCCCGCCTTCCCTTCCCTCTTCCACCTCTGGTGCCAAGCCACCCATTGTGTTATGTAAATCATCTGTGATTTGACATCCCCAGCCACACGTCTTCATTAGGTGAAAGAGGCTGAGAAAAAGAGAAATTTCTGCATTCTTTCAGAGCTAATTCGCTGCGTTACGTAAAAGAATAACTCCAAAGCCACGCGGCGAGACATTTATCTGCACCTGGCGAATAACTGAGAGACTGTTATTGATGGCTTTTGCGTTAATTTGGACACAGAGTCAGACCTGGGCCATCATTCACTTCTCATTGAGATGTAGTTAGATCGCAGGGCTCATTAACTAACAGGAAACTGACACCAAATATATTTTTTCTCAAAGAAAGCCATCCTTGGGAGTATTTTCTTTTCAGAAAAGCATCTGTTTAGCACTTAAGATAACAAGCAAAAGGCCCAATTATCAATTTCACCACTGCTTATCAAAGCCGCCAGGAAAAAGTGTGATAAAATAGGTCAGTTTTATATTTTATTTATATGTTTGAAGGAAAAAAAAAAAAAACATGCCTGGTTTTCTAAATGTGACATCCATCTCTGCATATTTTAAAAGTCACAGCAGATTTTTTTTACATGACTTACTCCATCCATTAAAAGTGCCTCCTTGGGTCCTTAAAAATAGCCTCGTTGAATCATCCCATTGACACTTTTCCCACAAAACTGGGACTGCATGCAGACATTTTAAAATGCCAGACTGTCGTCGCATCCATCTTCCAGATATTCATTGTGTCGCACAGGAAGTCCATTACCCTCTGATTCAGCAGGGGGATTGTAAGGATGTCTAGCCCATCACAGAAATTGTGTATAATCATTATGTCAGCATATCCCCTTCCTACTGTATATCTCTGGTTCCCATTTATCAAAGTTTCACTGTATTTTATTTTATTTTTTTAAACATTTGAAGGAGCAGAATTATGTTTTCTTGGCACAATCAATAAACTATCTTACCTTAAATTGTTATAAAAAATACTATATAAATATATCAGATATGACTTAAAAGAAATTTGACTTTGCAATATAACACATTTAAATGTTGCCTCTGTTTCTAAACTCCTGCTCTTTCTGAAGCTCCGTCTTCAGGAAGTCATCACAACATGGCTTCTCTATTAACCCTTTAACAATGTTTTTACCAGCACTGCACTAGGAAATAGGTCTAATAAGCTCAGGAGTTCCACCAGTTGTTTGCTAATTGCTTCTGGCTAGTCTGAAGGAGCCGAGTGAAGGAGTCGCGGGAGAGGGGTGCTTTGTGAGGAGGAGCTGCGGCTTGAAGGCGGAGCTTGGTCCACTTAGGTGTTTTTGCTGAATGGTTGCCAAAGGGAGATTAAAGAATTTCTCCAACATGCCTGAAGAATCAAAGCAACTCTCCAGTTATGTTTTTGATGGAGGAATCACATTATGATGAATAAAAGGTCAATTTTACATAATACTGCCCCTTGAAACAAAATTGGACGCACTGCTGAAGTGGCACCTCTAAGAACCATTCACGAGCAGACATCATGTGACGTTTCCAAAATAAAACCCACAGCTCTAGCGTTGGGCATATCATATCCGAGTGTGATATTTTTCCTCCCGTGAGGATCAGAGCCATCTCATCCCTCTTCATTACCATTTCACGTCCATCCACAGAGAAGCTGAATCCCTGGCTTTACATGGAATTACTCTGCAGTCCCCCGACTGCCCAGGGAACTTCCCGATCCCCACTCAGGCCCAATCTCCTCTATTTACTTCCCTTCAGGCTTCATCCAAGTCAGACTGATAGGGCCAAAGTAGGAAAAAAATGCAACAGGCCAAGCCTCCAATAAGATTAAGGGCTGATACGTGTCAGCTCAACGTCTCTCTCTCGCTCCCTTTTTCTTCCTCAGTTTGCCACATCTGCATGCATTTAGTGTTAACTTCAGGGAGACTTGTTTGACTGAATGTGAGCTAGATGTTACTTCCATAGAAGTCCTGATAATCAAAAGCTTTAGATCAACTGATCAGTGAGCAGGAGCTTTAGAGTTTGCAGATTAGGAACACACAGCTGTATACCAAGAAGGAAAGACAAACGTCAACAATACCCCTAAAGAAGCCATTACTGCTGACTTTCAATCTTGGGAGAATTATAACACCATTTCCGAACAATGTGAATGGCATAATTCCATAATGAGAAACATTATTCACGAGTGAAACACATACTTGGGATAATAAAAGCTCTTTCGGATGGAGCGGACACCGCAGAAAATCCAACCGAAGTTTAAATTGCACAAACTCTCTCTGACTCCGCTGGTCTCAATTTCCAGTTTAACAATTAAAGTTCATGGCAGCATCATTAGGAAAAGACAAGTAGAGCTAGTTTGAAAAGGTTTCCAGGAGAAAGACTCCTCTTCTGAGAGAGAATGTGGCATCGAGACTCAAAGTTGCTTCTGTCTGGTGGACAATTAAGAGCAAATTAAAGAACTGTGCCTCGCACTATCACTTCATACTGTGAAGGATGGTGGCAGGGAGGTACTGATTTGTTTTTGTAATAATTCCATAGGATCTGGTCACCTTGTAGTGGCTGAATTGACCATGAAGTATTTTGCATATAAAGGTATTCTAAAGCAAAATCAGAAGCAACAGCTACAGCTTCACTGAAAGAATGCATGGTCTACATGCTTGTGGATCACGGGATGTTTGTTATTTTCATGTGTTTTTTTTTTTTTTAATTATTATTATTTTTGGCATTATTTTGTTTGGACAGTCGCAGTGTGAAATTTATGTTTCATGGATTTCGGTTGGATTTATGGATAAAGTTATTGGAATATTTTCTGCATTTGACCATTTATTTTTTAAAACATTGACAGAAAAATGTGAAGGTCATCTGTCATTTTGACTGATTACAATTCACATGGTCCACGACCAGGCGCAGACGAGCTGATATTTGTAACTTTATGCACATCATGGAGGAAACTAAATCAATCAATGCAAAAAAATTCTTGTCCGAGTATCAACTCTGACCTGAACTAAATGAGTCTCGCTTGTCCGAGAGCTGTGTCGACTTGTTATCGCTTCTTTTGGAGAAATGCTCTCTGATTTCAAATCTCAGGCTGAAGTGACGCTTGTAGTTCCAGTGTGCTGTGGGGGCAGCAGAGCGCAGGTTCAGCCTCCAAATCAACATCAAAACCTTGAGACATTTGGTTACGCACAGGCGGATGGACAATTTGTTTTCCTTTTCCCATAGTTTAGCTAATTAAGTTGAATACCAAACCGAATGAAGATAAAATGCAATTAAATATGTCCTTACCGTTATCTTTAAAAATGATGGGTAAAATGATTATGATGGAATCTGTCAAAATGAAAGTCAACTGCAGCCTCCGGTTGGATGTGAACATTTTTGGAACCTGGTAAGAACCAGATTTTATTCATTGTATCATGCAACGCTGGTTAGAGGAGGCTTTGCTTTCGTTCTACCAAATACTGGTTGACAGGACTCTGTATTTTATCTTCTGAAGGAAGATCACCAAACTTCCTCGAGGAAAAAAAAAATCAACTGGAAAGAAAACCCTTAGGCCAAGCAGATTGTCTTTAGGTGTTGCGAGTGTAACAGAGGATGGAAGGTGAAACAAGGGCGGCTATGGACATGTATTTTTTATTAATCACCCCACCAGGGAGGCCAAATCAGAAAGAACTGGATGGTGTTACAGTATCAGGCTGTGGTTGGATTTCGGAAAGCTCCTGAATGCTTCTTTCATCCAGCCCAATTTATCCCGGCTCTGGGTCATTAGGGACACCTTCCGGTGCTGTGCGCCACACCAGCTAACCTCTGGACTGCCAAAGGCTAAGCTGTGGCGGAGGAGAAGCTTAGAACAAACTAATGAAGGAAGTAAGGATCATTTAAAAGTGGACAACAAGTACAATGAAAACAATTTCTGAAGGTTTTTTTATCATAAACATTTTATGTTAGGCTTGAATAAATTATGAGAGATGAGCGCAGAATGAAATCGCCTTAAAATCTCTTAAGGTAAAAAGAAATAGTTGATTGTAGAGCATCTTTGTGCCAACATCTGGTTAAGCATCCACATTGGCCTTGTGGATTATCATTCACACTATGTTGGAGATTTGACAGACTGGTTTCATTTGTCATGCGTGTTATTGAGAGGAAGAAAATACAATCTGGTGAGGCATTTGAAGAACGCTCTACTCTCAGTAAAACTGATGGATTTTTGTGAGAAGGTGATCCCTTCCAGTCTTCATAGTTTCTGAGTCTTTTCAAGATCTCCTCTTCCCCTCATCAGCTAATTATCTCACCAGCGACCTGAACTATGAAACATGATTGGATGCTTTTCAAGATAACATTCAGTTCAGGGGTTTCAGTATCGCAAGAAGCTAAAGTCAAAGTGTTAGCCATAAAGTCCATTGTGGGAATGAAACGTTTGACTCAGTCTGAAAGTATCAAAGGCAATTCAGGTAAGTACTACGTTTATTTGAATACAGATTTGAATAAATCTCTGTCATTACTTTGGCATTTAGCAAATGAAAATATTGATATTTCTTTCTGACTTAAAACAGAAAAAGTTTAGCCTGTTTTAATGTCAGATAGTCAGAAGAAAAGTTAAATGTTTTTCAGCTCATCGTTATCCTGCTGTCACTCACCAGGTGAGATCTCCATTTCTATATCTGTGTGACCTGGATTTAGTTTGCCTCCCTGTAAGTTTGCAGTATTCTTTTTTTTTTTTTTTTTTTTACCAAACACCCAATCTGTTAATATCTGCATTGATGCTGACATTGAAAAAAATCTCCAGATCAGGTATCTAAGACAAAGTGCCCGATCCGTAAAGGCGGCTCTAATCACTCTAATTCTATGCTTTGTGCTCTGAGCTATGTCTTGCTTTATTATTTATTTTACATTATATTTAGAATGACTAATTTCACTTTGTGAACCATTTGAACGAAGGTTTGTTGCAGTTTATTTTTACGTTTTACAAAGCCAATCTGTTGTTTTTGTCAGTTTTATGTATTTATTTTTCATTGGCTGCTATACTCACTAACTGCACTGACTGAACAAACTAAAGTTGCGCTGTTTTTACATGTTTGGCCAAACTTGTGAAGATATCAGTGTGTTTAAGTGTGCTGTACCAGCGCAAAGACATAAAATACATTTGTAATTCAGTACATTTATGTCAGCTGTTTTTCAGCCGATACTAAACTTCAGACATCCGTATCAGTATCGAAAGTGAAAAAAGCGAATCGATGCATCCTTAGTATAACACTTTCATCATTACTGTCTCCTCAACAACTTATCGAATGTAATTCATAATTTTTAGTGCTACAATGAAAACCACATACAATATTTAAATGTTCTGTGTAATGACGGTACATCATCAAACGAACAAAGCACCAAAGCATAATGTTGGAGACGTTGCGCCCATTTTTACAAATGTTTGTGAAATAAGATGTCTTTTTTGTTTTTTTTTGCATCTTGACAAGATGAAGGAGCTAAACAATCAGCTCTGTCACATTTGTTTGTTCAACTCTTCATTGCTCTCAGTAATAGTGCCAGCTGTCACTGGCTCGTCTGCAGAGGCATCTCAGGCATCAGGGATCTTCGGGGCATGCTGGGTGTGATTATCTCATCCATGCTTCCTGAGAAATATAGCAGAAAATGTAATAAGTGAGAATCTAAATATCTGAGCATCCGGAGTGTATTAACAGGTTCTTCAAAAAAAAAAGTGTGTAATTGCTCTGAACTCATAGGGATTATTTGTTGTAAGCATGGAGTCCGACTGGGGGTGCGGGTGGCGGGACAGCAGGGACGCAGGAGGGAATATCGGTCCAGATGGGAATATTTCAGGTCCCATTTTGACAGCATGTTAGGAAAATAATCTCAAAACAGATTTGAGCCAAAAAAGAAAAACCCCAAAAAACACACACGGTGAATTTCAGTTGTCTTAACACCGGCACACAGTGTTACGTGAGCAAGTAAACACACTGAGAATGATGTTTATCTGGAGATGGGCGAGCCCTGCCTCGCAGACTGTGCACAGACACACTCTGTCAACTGCATCCAAATGAGCTTTTTTTCCATCAGACCAACTTTTAGTGAGTGTGGATTTCAGCAAACCCTGTGATACAGACATATCTTCTGCACTGCTGCGTCCTCGTGTGAAAGATTATCTCAGCGCTTAATGCAGTTGCTTTCCATTTCCAGTGCAGGGAGAAAACACAAGGGGTGCCATTTTGTGTCTCTCTGGGAGGGATATATCAGTTTATCATAGTTGAAGAGGTCTTCCTTTAATGCAGGAATGTCCAAAGTGTTGCCAGCACATGTCTTTAGATTTAGAGGTTTAGTTTCTTAAAAAAAAAATTTAAAAATCAACTACTAAGCTTCTATTATTTAAAGGGGCAGTATTATGTAAAAATAATTTAGCTTTACATCATTTTATAATGTTATTTCCTCACCAAAATCGTACCTGGAGTGTTGCCTTGATTCTTTCACGCACGTTTGGCAAATCCTTTAATCTCCCATGGCAACCATTTAGCTAGGCAAAACACCTGGGTGGACCTAGCCCCGCCCTTGGAGGGCAAAGCTCCTCCTAGGAGTTGCAGTTTCCAAGCTTCCGCCTCACAGAACAGCCAATCCCCCCCCACTCAGCTACTTCAGACTAGCTGGCAACAATTAGCAAACACCTGGTGGAACTGTACATCTGCTGAGGTCATTATACGAGCTACGTCTCACTGCAACGCTGGTAAAAATGTTTTTAAAGGGTTAATAGAGGAGCCATGTTGTGATGACTTCGTGAAGGGGGAGTTTCGGAAAGAGCAGGAGTTTTTAAAGAGACAGAGGCCCAATTTCAAATTTGTTAAATTACAAGGTCAATTTTCTTTTGAGTCATATTTTGATATATTTAGCATTTTAATAACATTTGAAGGTAACCTAGTTACTTAATTGTGCCAGAAGAAGGCACTAAATGCCTGGAAAAGACAAAATACTTCCTTTTTTTAAATTTAGAATTGTTTATTCAGTGTTTTGGTGAGTTAGAGAAAATTATTTCACAGTGAGATTGTTTTTTCACATTTTGCTTGATGATTCGTTTTGCTCTTTTGTTGCTAAGGTTGCCTTGAAGCAAGACTGTCCTTAGTTTAAATTCCAGTCAAAGAATCTCTGTGTGGAGTTTGCATGTCCTCCCCATGCATGCTAAGCATTTGGCTTCCACCCTCCGTCCAAAAAAAAGAAAAAAAAGGTGCATGTGTATCTAACTGGCCTGAAGGATGAGTGTATTGAATGCTGCAGAAAGGCAGAACAAGAATTGAGTTGGTGTAGCTCACGGATGACTTAAGACAGACTGTAGTCCTTGTGGGCCAGTGTCCTGCAACTTCTAGATGTGTCTGAATCAAATGGCTCCTCAGGACGCAGTAAAGTTCTAAAGATTTTTGCTAATTATGTATTTCATTGAGGTGTTCTAAAGCAGAAATCAATCTAAGGGTGTTTTCCCACCTGATAGTCTGGTAGACTCGGTTCAATTGGGGAACAAAATTACAAAATTAAAACATTTGTTATATTTTCAGCTGCTGTGGTTTGCTTTCACACATTATAGTCTGCCAACTGCTTTTCGCTTCAAGTGAACAGACCTAGGTTTTCAGGAGTACCAGTGTTCGCTTTTTCGGTCCACATCAGAGTTCGTCAAACCAATCGGACTTTCTAGGCAAACAAACCTACTGAAGGAAACAACACGCAAACCTGTGAAGAACCTACTGAGCGCAACTTCTTTTTCTACAAAACGTTACCAAAAATGAAGTGCCGTCAGATTTTAGCAGCTGTAGGATTTCTCTCTTGTCTGTGGGAATAGACCACTCGCGCCTCTGCTTTGGTTGTATTTACCCAAAATGCCATGCGCTTTAGTCTGCTTCCTGTTTTCAGAGACGTCTCCAGACCACTTGCATCCACATATGCATTCAAAAAAATCAGGTCTCGGTCTTCGACCGAGCCGAGACCGAGGTTTTTATGCGGACCACAGGTTGATACCGCATTCATACCTCCCCAAACAAACCGGACTTTCTAAGTAAACAAACTAGAGTTTGATTAAAGCAGATTGACAATCCATTGTTTATGAGTCTTCAGTGGCAAGAAGCCTCTTCTATGACTGCAGCGCACCTCATCTCTGCTCTCTGAGATTTGTTTACTTCATTGAAAACATTCGAGGGTCACATGTACAACACTGGTTTTTTAATGAATTGATTTTCCATTCCAGTGCCTTCAAGAAGCACATCTTTTATAGGGGCAGAATTGATTGGGAAGTGATGATGATGAACAATCCATTAGAGGTCAGCAAGCAGGAAATGAGGTGTTGATGATAAACCTGATTCAAATGCACCTCTAAATAATGGACCATTCAGTTTGTATAATGCGTTTTATCATTTATTATTGAGAAGTGTTGTTTTCTAAAACATCAAGTCACAGCTTAAAACTCTAAAACAAAGACGATGCTTACAGTGCTGTTCAAAAATCTATTTATACATTTAAAAAAATTATGTTTTATTACATAACAATCACAAATTTCAGCTTATTTAATTGATATTTAACAAACCAACACAAAATGTTACATCATTAAGTGAATGTGAACTGGACCAGAAGTTTTAAATATATTACAAGTAAAATGGGCCTGGCCCAAAAATAAAGCAGATTTTTATTTTAGGGCCCCTCCATACTAACATGTCACCACCAGATGCTCTATCATTCCTGAGCTAGTCTGTGCGTAACATACCTGTTATTATTAGCATCATTTGCAATTAGCTTACATCATACCAGTGTTTTCATGGCTATTGATTTTACCCTTACAGGAGTAATGAACCACTTTGTGTTCAAGTGCGTCACATTATTTTAAATATTTGAAAGTAACATCAAATGATAAACACTAAATGTACAGTACGTTAGGGTAAGTTAGGCGTCTTAGATTTTCCCCAACTGTAGAGGCATTTCCATTAACCATAAAACTGAACAAACTGAAATTACAAAAATAAAACTGCTCAATGGTAACGCAGAAATTTTGAAAAAAAAAAAAAGAAAAAAAAATGAAGCTTGTTTTTGCCTCTTCTCTGATGGCTATTTGGAAAACAGAGACAGAGATTTGTTCACATTTTTAATGGGAAAGCGGCTAGCGACAGCAGCCAACAACAGGAAGAGATTAATCTATTATTTGTGTAACAACTCTAAAAATAATTTAGATTTTGTTTTTCTGTGTGTAGTAGCATTCAGTTTGTAGTATACGGGGGACTCCTGGTGGCGTGGAGGCTCTATGTTAACTGATATATGCCTGGAAAGTGTGGAGTGTATAACACACACCAGGTTGAGGGGAACTCCTCTTTGCCTGACATTTTATATATTCGTCAACTCCATATTGTCCACTTTGAAGTTGACTGTTACCGACTAATAAATGGTTTTATGGTTATCTGTGAGTCATTACGCTCTGAGACCAGAAATTAAGTGGTTTTATGAGATTCCTGCATCGTACAACATCTGATTAATGAGGCATTAAAATGCAGAAAAGAAACCTCAGCATCGCTTAGTTCAACATGAGGCTGGGACGAAGGGACTGGATAATATCCATTACTTGTCAGGCACTAAATTATTATTTGTCCCCATATTCATGTCTTAATTTCATGTAAAGTATAGTTTGACAAGAAAAGTGATTACATTTGACATTGCACATGTGCCAAAGGTTAGAAGAAAATTCACTATGATTTGACGAAAATAGGGGGGAAAAAATCCAATAAAGCTTAGCTGTGCCCCAGAAAGAGAAGATGTTAAACCGAGGCCGTTTTTTCATTTAGACTTTACCTCTTTCTCTCTCTCTCTCTCAGTTCCTGTTCCCTTATTACCCTGCAGGGAAATGATTTGGCTTGAACCAGCACTATAGTGGGGACAGACTGACTGAGACCCGTAGTGAGGGGTTGCGCTTCCGTTTGAGTCCTACGAGAGGGGGAAAGAAAAAAGGAGAAAAAAATCTGAAATGGAGGGAAATATTAGTGTATTCATTATTCATTCCCAGCGTTCCTCCAGCCTCGGATTCGGCTGCAGCATCACTGCGCCGGTTTGTTTGTTTTTCCCCAGCAGCGTTCTCATAAAGATGCCGCTCTACCCGAGTGTGCGAGGGGGAAGCTTACACCTGAGTGCGTGCGTGTGTGTGTGTGTGTGTCACGTCTCCACATGGCTGTGGATGCTTGCAAATGTCCCGTCCCTCGCGGTTGATCTGAACGCCGTTTCCAGATGGCTTGCAGTGAAACCCCATCTTAATCGTTGCCCACACCTGTCCTCTCAGGGGTAACCACGGCGATGCGCTTTACCACCATTTGATGTATCCCTATTTAATCCTCAATAGCTCCGTCCTGTCATCATTTGTCTTTTTTTTCCTCTTGCTCAATGGGCCATTGAAAGTCGCTTTTTGTTTTCCCTACGCACACTTCATTACCAACATCCCTAACATATAAATCTCTTTTTGGATAAGAGAAAGGAGGGGAAAAAAAAAACTGTCTTGTGATTGCCATTCTTAAACTTTTGTTTGTTTTGCCTTCCTCTGCAGTCTTAATTATGTGGGTGAAAATGTCACACACTAGTTGCTTTTCACAGGTGCTGCTTTGAAAAATAGCACACCTTTAAAGAGGTGTTGGCACAAACGGGAGGCGTTAAATGAGCCCGTTCTCCAGGGGCCTCAAAGACGATCAAGACTGGCAGCTTCAGATGAACAATCAAAAAGTTAAATTCAATAGAAAATGGATGAAAAAAAAAACATTTTAATAGATGCCAAGATGTGAGCTGCAAAAAGAGGTGTAAACTACAATTTATTCACTGTTAGCTTTAAAAGTTTGTTCCGTAAAGTTTTTTGTCAGAATGTGACTGTCTTGTTAAGGACGTTTATGCAATGTGGGCTCTGGATGGAAAGGCTGGTGCTTTAAGTGAGACACCCTAACTGTATGTTTGAAGCCAATTAGTAAAGACACTGAGGAGATAGTGTAATAGACTCAGATGTACTGGGGACCAAAGTTGTAATATTTGTTATGTTTTCAGCTCCTGGGGCTCTCTTTCACACTGCACTTTGTCAGACAAACCAACTTTTTTGGAAAACATGTTCCCCTCCTCGCCTGTGGTGGCGCTGCTTCAAGAACCACTTAAGGAAACAACATGAAAACCTCTGAAGAAGACTTGAGCGCAACTTCCTTCTTCACAAAATGTGAACAAAAATAAAATGGCGTGAGATTTTGATTTCCCTTTTGTTGCAGGTGAAAGACCAAGGGCCATTTCTTCCACTAGCGCTACACTCAGACAATTGTTTTGGTTGTATTCACCCAGAATACTTTGCGTTATAGTCCGCTTCCTGCTGTGGGGGTGATTACATTTGATGTAATCAAGAATTTAAATGGTTCATCCAAACCGAGACCTGGCTTGGAAAAGTTACAAAGTGGATGTAACCGTAATGTAGATGGAAGTAGGCCTGACACGATAAATTTTGCTGAGCAATTAATTGTCTCAAAAATTATTGCGATAAACGATAATACTGTTTGAAGACCTTTTTACACTGATTTAATGGAAATTATGTAATAATGCATGCGATTTCCTGCCAAAGATAGGTACACTTTATTTTCAAAAGAACACTTAACACTGGAACTGATAAACAAAATAAACAAAACAACCAAAAACAAAAATAAAATGGATTCTCAGTCTCCATTAACAAAAAATGTACTTGAATAGAAACTAAACAACATAAAGCCAAAGTGGAAAGTGGAAATAAAAACTGCATTCAACCAAAAGAGTGCAGATTATGAAGGTGTAGACTTCAGATATTGTTTATCGCGATTTATTGTCGCGATAAACAATAAATCAATAAAATTGATTTATTGTTTATCGCGACCGGCCTAGATGGAAGTTGAACCCAAACTCAGAACAGACAGAGGTTGGTGAGTTGATGGTGAAAAGTTTAATGAAAAAATAATTAAACAATGACTTTGAAATCAAGGTGGTCACAGGGAGCTAAGGGAGGAAACACAAAGGGACAGAGTTGCATAAGGTAAACTGTGCACAGCAGGAGGAACCAGTAAGGAGTGAGGGGGGGAAAGTAGGTGTTTAAATACTGGAAGAGTGGATGCTGGAACAATGGACCTGGACTGATTAAGTAACAAGCTGCAGGTGTGAGGGGACAGAGTGGAAGCCAGGCTGAGGAGAGAGAGAGAGAGAGAGAGAGACTAGGAGTAAAACGGAAAACAAGTCTAACCAGGATACACAACAGACTGTATTAAAGCAGAACAGAAATAAGATTGATTTGATCAAAATTTGAATAAGGATTCATTCAAATCCAAAAAGCCCAAGATCATTACAGAAATACCGTGAGTATTAAGCATGCTTTGAATGAGATATTGCTTTCTTCTTAAAAAAAAAAATGCTAGGAGAGTTCTAAATATCTGCTAAACATAACAGCAAACTTTACATTTTACTCAACGTGATTAAAAAAAACTCCTACAACTCTGGAAAGATCTTTGTTACCCAGTGGGAAAAAGAAATAACACGGTTGTATATTGTGTAAGGATTCCACTGCCGGCTAACTATTAGCTGCTGACGATGCTAAAGTTAGCATCTGCTTCAGAGCTATCAGTGCTCAAAACAAAGGCTGTTTCACAGCTAAAGAAATCTGGCCTGGCTTTGATAATCTGCAGTTCAAAACCTAAACCATTTAAACCTGAGCTGAATGGTTACACGCTGTAAAGACGTTCTGTAAAACAAACGTTTCAGGAGATTAGCGTGAAAAAAGCGGTTTAGCCAAACCTGGACTTGTCTCATGAGCTTGATGCATCATTACACTCCTGGTCACATGTACTT
>CAEGAE010045991.1:0-14981 GCA_903067095.1 Girardinus metallicus
CACACCTAGGGACAATTTGGAGAGGCCAATCAACCTGACAGTCATGTTTTTGGACTGTGGGAGGAAGCCGGAGAACCTGGAGAGAACCCACGCATGCACATGGAGAACATGCAAACTCCGTGCAGAAAGACCCCGGGCCGGGAATCGAACCCAGAACCTTCTTGCTCTACCAACTGCGCCACTGTGCAGCCCCTCAACATGTTTAAATGCTAATAAAATACATAGCAGGTCAGGTTTTTTTAGTGGTATTTGAAAATTGAACTGTACTTTGTTTTAATCCACTTCACCATATAGTTCACTAGAAATGGTTCCAGTCAAACAGTAAAATCTGTCATAGGGAAGTTGGTTAAAATGGAAGTAGTGTACAACAGCTGTGTACAGAAGTTGGGTGTATAGACAGGTCAAACCTGCTGACCAAGTAAGCTAATGGTTATGTTAGTATGCTAAGGCTAATGTCCACGAATTATAATGGGATGGATTTTGAGCCTTCTTAAATTTTGCAGTAAAGCAGAGCAGTAAAATGCACAAGCACTACATTAACGTTTTGCCATTCTCTTCATTAAAAATGCAGAACATATATAGCTTATGTACCAGGTTGGTCAAACTAGCCAACCGAGCAAGCTGAACGTAATGTTTGGATTTTGGAGTTAATGTTCATGACTAAAAAACAGATTATTTTTCCATGTTCTGTTTCTTTTAGACTTGTTAAAATCTCCAAATCACTATATTAAAATTGTGTCACTTTAGTTTACAGAGGGGGGCTGCACAGTGGTGCAGTTGGTAGCACGAAGGTCCTGGGTTCGATTCCCTGCCCAGGGTCTTTCTGCATAGTTTGCATGTTCTCCCTGTGCATGCGTGGGTTCTCTCCGCGTACTCTGGCTTCCAAAAACATGACTGTCAGGTTAATTGGCCTCTCCAAATTCTCCCTAGGTGAATGTGTGTGTGTATGGTTGTCTGTCTCTGTGTTGCCCTGCGACAGACTGGTGACCTGTCCAGGGTGACCCCGCCTCTCGCTCGGAACATTAGCTGGAGATAGACACCAACTAACGTTTACAGAGGTTTACAGAGGTTTACAGAGGTTTGCTTGCTGACCAAGTAGGCTGATGCTAATGTTTGCATGTTTAAGCTAATGTCCCCTTGGTTGTAATTACTATATTTAAAAATGCTGAAGCATTGTACTCTGCCCAGTTGAGGTGGTGCTCAAAGGTTGTACTATACATTAGTCAGACTCGCTAGTGTTAACATTGGTATTCTGAAACTTAGTCCTCAACTAATATCCTTTTGAGTCTTGTTAAACTGGCACCACTGTTCTACATGTAGAGTTATCGTTCAGGCTGTCATGTTAAAACTGTTGCCCTCAACTAATTAGGTGATTCTAAGCCTAGCATATGGGCTAGGATTAGTAGGTTTAGTGAGTTTTGTCTTTGTGATTGATGTCTAACGGTGGAATAATTGTGGGTTTTTTAGTTCATTTTGATTAATAGAGAGCTATCCATGTACATTTATGTTAATGTTATTGTTTGCGATAAATAGGAACCATTAACAGTCAAATTCTGATTCACAGCCATCATTGACATCCACTTAGTTCTAACTCCCAAAAGCAAATAAAAATCTATTCTTTCCTTCAAGACAAAGGACAATTTTCAACTTGAGAAGAAAGAGAACGCTACTAATGGCAAATGTCACAAGACTTCTGCATGAAATCTTAACCAATTTCATTTTAATTCACAGCCAAAACAGACTCAAAGGCACCAAAGAGAAAGATTCCACTTTTACAAGGCTGCATTTGTTCACATTTGTTGTAAATGACTGTGTAAACGCTTCAGGACGTGCTGCAGACCTTTCACGGGGTTTATGATGTTTAATTTTAATTAGGCAGTAACAAAACGCCAAGCTTATCACATGCAAATTGAGTTAAAGTGCTCCACTTGATGTGATTTGTGAATGAATGAATGAATGAATGAATGAATGAATGAATGAATGAATGAATGAATGGTCAAGAAAATCCACAGATTTCCTTTTCTTGTTCAAAACTCTCATCATTTCTAAAATAAAGTGTAAATAATAACTTACTACTGTTTCCTTTTCCAATGTTTTGCTTTGCTTCTTTAATAAAAAAAACATTTGACAATTTATCAGAAATATCAGAAAAAGATAAATTCACATACAATTTGGTTTTGACTGAATAATGAAATTTATATAAGTAAATTTATAAACATGGTTAGAAAAATCTTGTATAACCCAATTTATTGTGAGATGTTTTATCTGCCATGTTTGTCACAAAAGAGAATCAGCCAGTGACTGAACTCCGCTAACTGCTGCAGACGGAAGAGATGGAACTCTCTTTCCTCAAAATTTGGTCAACAATTTCAGAAAAATAACACACATCTAAGTAGTAAAAATGTAGGTTATTAATAGTCCATGTTGATTTGTGGCAGTTCTGGAGCTTTGGGAATGAAAAATCATAGTTCAAATGAGACCCAGATTAAAACCAGGCCTGATTAACTTGCAAGATTTTAGCTGCTATGGTTGTTTGTGTTACTTTACCGTTTGGTTATTTTAAGTCAAAAGAGTTTTTCTTTGTTTGTTTTTTTGCCCATAACTTTTCCCCTCAGGTTAACTCAGGAAGGCCCTCAGGAAGGAGCGAGACCAGCAAATCTTTGGTCGAACTTAAACCTTTAACATTTTTCATAACACTCTCTCTCTTAGTTTCAGTAGCAGAATTATTGTTTGTTTTATTGTCTTCATGCATGTCTGACTTAATAAATCAGAGGAAACTGGATCTTATTATGAAACAGGCTCAATATTTCCTCCTTGGCAGTTTCACACGTGCGGTGAATTTTCTGCACGGGTTTTGAATCTCAGAGCAAAATCTGGCTTTCTCTCATTTTCTGTCACTATAAACAAAATCAACCCTATGTTTTGACACAAGACAACCAAATTACATTCTGAAGCAACTAAAGATCTGTTTTCATAAAGTTACAGTCCTGTTTTTTATTTTTTTTAGAAATGTGGCTGAAGTTCCGAGTTTAAACATAGTTTAAAGTCTGAGCCACAGAATGTTCCTTAACAAAGGAAGAAAATCTGTGGCACAGCAGGAACAAGACATCATTGTGCAACAAACAGAAGTAGGCTATTGCTTTTAGGCCGACATGTTTTAATCTGTGACTGCAAGATGATGGCGGAAAAGAACAAATTGTTTCTGATTAACAAAGAAGTCATCTTTCTGCAAATCTACCTGGTTCTTGTTGCATTTAAAATACTGACAGCTTCTGGTAATTCACTTGTGCACAACCTTTTCATGTGAAAGACTGGTTTCTATCTCTGAGACAAGTCATTCGAAAACCCATTTTTGTTTGGGTTTTTTTTTTTTTTCTTTCACAGCTATAACTTCCTGCCTCTGTGGGAACGAGTTCAACTTAACTCATTCACATTAGAGCTTGCAGCATATTAATAGAAACCTTCTGGAGAAAAAGCTGCAAAGGGATCTTGTCTGTCTTATTTGTTTTTTTTTTTATTAATATTTTTGTTTTCCTCAACTAAATAGAAAATAAATTGTAAAACTTGACAGTTTCTCAGTGATTTTGACTATGCTCATGTCAGAATGAAGCTAAGAGCCACTTTACTGTATGTAGAGGTATCTAATATGTAACAAAAGCTTCTGCTTTCTGGTTACAAACCTTCTTTATTAGGGTAATTCCTTCAGTGAGCCTTGAAAAAAAGACTTTACATCTTGTTTGTGTAGAAGCTGAACACGTACAGTACAAAAAATGATCTTTTCTCCCAGATTTAATTGAACTATTGTCTATCTGTCACCACAGTACTCCTCGAGGCAAGCCAGTTTTATCACAGGTCATAATCTGCCTCGCCTTCCTGCCTCCCAACAATAAGGCCTGTGTGTTTGCTCTGTTGCTTTGGGTGTTATGTATGGTTATATATGGCAAACCAAATGAAACCCCAAAGCTAGGAAAACAAATGAAGGGGAACTGTCCTGTGATGGGCGTCACAGTTCACACCACCCTAACGTCACATGTTCTTCAGGAGAGGTAATAACACACCATGCGGCAAATATTCCCATACATACTGTTTGGATGAACATGTTAAAGATAAACCTCAATGAACAAGAGCATAATCTAACAAGGTAAAGGTAAATCTAAAAATGCTGGTTAATAATTTTGTGAACACTGACTAAATAATCTAAATGAAAATGATTGTAATGACTCTGTTTCCACCTCATTTTTACAGCTAATACAGTACAAGCATACTTAAAGCAATAAATCTCTTCAGAACAAGGTTAAAAATAAAAACAGAGGAACAAGGCCATCAGTATGTGGTATACAAGTTTATCACTGGAACTGTTTAAATAAATGTGAACTGGAGACAGAAATAGAGAAACAAGTGACCCTGATGATGTTTGTTTCTCCTAAAAAACAGCCCAAGGAGCTCAAACCAACAGCTTCCTCAGAAGAAACTCAAACCTCTCTTTGTTTTACTAACAACAAACCTCCTGAACATAAAGACCGAATTCCAGAGGACAGGGGTAACAACAGCTTATGATGCCAGTGACTTACTATATAAGACATAAATACAAATACAAACCAAGTCAGGCTTTTCAGCTTTAGAACACAGAAAACACAGAATATTGTTTCTGTTTTTTATTTTCCTCACTCCCAGTTTTCATGGGGCTTCATACTGGATAAAGCTAAATTATTTTGGATCAATGTTATTTGGTTCTATCTTTCACCACTTAGCAAAAAACTCATTCTGGACTTTTCACCGCTGCTCTAGTTACTACTACATGTAATAGATTACTGCTACGACATTCAGATGCTCAGAGGAACAATAGTTATTTGGAATGAGTGTTTGCTGTAGGAATATCTAGTGGTATGACTATATGCAGTTCCTTCAAATTACCAAAAAAAAAAATAAGAAATGGTCCCATACATGTTTCTGCATTGGAAAATAAGAATAAAATGATTTTGGATAGTCGTCTGTGGCTAAAACATGTTTATTTTAAGAAGTAAATACTTTGATCAATATTTGCTAAAATCGCAAACTACTATGACAAAATGCGTTCTTGTTTGAAGATTAGGCTAACTACAATGCCTACAATGTACAATCTTCTGTCAGCATGTGGCAGAATCTCAGCGCTTAGTGTGATTTACTGCGAATTTTAACAGAGGACCCACGCCCACTCACAGATTTATCTTTTAGTGAATTTTTCTGTGGAATGTGACTCCAAATAATTTACGGAAAGCCAAGATATTTCAGATGTTTTTGTAGACCATAACTAAAATATTTTAAAGAAAATGCAGCTTGAGATGCTGAAATACAAACTGAACATGGGTTTGAGTGGCGAAGACTGTTCCTCCAGTTTTTCGGTATTCCACATAACAAAAATTCACTCAAAATCAACAGATGCTATTTCTTTCTTCTGCTACCCTGCTGCTTCATTCTTGCTTGATGTCAACTCATAGTATGTGATCACTTGAGGAGCTATTAGCTTGAGACAGAGCAGCTGTTAGCTTCAGGAGCTGATAACTTGAATCTGAGCTGTTAGCTTCAGTGAAGCCTTTAGTTTTAGGAGTCGTTAGTTGGACCCTGGGTAGCAGTTAGTTTAAAAGCCATTAGCTGGACTGTAAAAAGCAGCTAACCTGAATAGCTAAGATGGTTAGCCGGCTACATGCAGTAGCTGGCTTTTTTTGTATGTTATAAAGACGGAAACTTTGCAAAGGCAGCAGTCTGCTTCCTCTTTCTGCTGTGCCCACGGTTTCCTCTGTGGTATCTCTTAAAGACTTAACGTATGAATTCAGCGTCATTATGCGAATAAACACTGAATGGGGCAAAAGCTGGCGCAGAAGCAGCTTGCTGAGGACCAGTTTTTAGCTGAAACCTCTATGTCGAAGCTAAAATCCTAATTTCTGTCTGTCAAAGTTTGACTCAGTTCCTCTAAGACTGCACTGCTTTCAAGCTTGATTTGAGTTTATCCCTGACAGCCTCATAAAGCAGAGCTTCCTGTAAAGTAGTAACACCTCAAGAATGTTGTTTCCATTTTGTCACATTGCAACTACAAACTTTAACCTAATTTACTGAGATTTTGTGTGATTGACCAACACAGGGAAGTCAGCGACTGTAAAGCGGAAGGACAATAATGGATATTTTTGAGTTGTCCTATTTGACACCACATATGGACGAGTCATAAATCTGCTTTTTGTGAGGATGAAAATATCTGAATATCTGTTCAGTCTGCCATGAAAAAGTCAGATATAGGTTGCATATGGGCAAAAAATCTGATTGATCACATTTGTTTGCTCTGTGAACGCAGCTTAACACAAAAGTTGTTTTATCCAGAAGGAACTTGCATGTAAAGAGAATTTGGAGAATCTAGAACCACTACAAGGGATCCCATGTTGTGGCATTATGTGTGGAGAAATTAAGTTATCAGGCTGTCAACAAACCAACCAATAGTCAATAAAAACAATGTGGAACACCACAACCTGGTAATGCTTAATGTGTTGGCATGTAATTCTGTCTACTGAGACTTCACTGACTGTTTTGGTTGACTGTTGGATCTTTTGGTACAGTAGATCTGTCTTGGATCTGATAAAAGGTCATTTTCAGGCCAACCATTTTCAGGTTGGCCTGAAAATGGTGTCAGAGGCATTCAACTCAACTGGCAGGTAAAGAGGACAGAGATGAAGAGCCATGCAGGGTAAGATGCAGACAGGGAAGACCAGGCCAGCTTTACCTGTGGTCTGTCGCAACTCCTCGCACAAACTTATGTGGGGGAACTGCAGCATCTGCTTCCATTTCTTGCTTTTTCCTTTTCTGTTGCCGCCACCTCCTAAGAAGAAAAAATAAACAAAACATAAAAATGGTTATTTTTTTAAGTGAACACAATGAAAATGATGAAAATGGAGACAAAAAGTGCACTTTCACTGATAAGATTCCCACCAAGCACTAATATTTAGGTTAAAGTGAAGCATCCTTGTAGCTCAGGCATTAAATCGGAAGAAATAGTAGCTTAAAGGTGGTGATTAAACTAAATTTCTGAATTTATATGCTTTACACAAGCCACAAAAAAAAATTAATTCACTTTTATATATTTCCTTTAAATCTTTAAACTGAAAACATCATGACAGTACAGATTAATGCCATAAACACGTCTGACACCGATCTGCTATAATGACATTAAATATGAATAACTGTCATGTATATACTTAAAGTTGAACTCAACATTTTTCATACCTTTTGTAGATGCAGACTTAGATTTAAAACACATTTTGTATTTTATCCACATATTTTATAAAGGTGATGGTGATGACGAATAGATCATCCAATCTTAAAGACTTGAAGATAGAAACACGCAGAGCTGGTAAGTCAGTAGAAGAACTCTTTGATTGATGAGAAAGGTATAAAATATTTTTATTGATCTATCATTTTTGTCGCAATGTAAATAAAAAAACTTTTTACTCACCCCAAAGCATTGAAAAACAACAAAAATACACTGAACAGAAATACAGTGGATTTCATGTTTTTTTTCTGTCTAACATAACTCCAAACTGTTCTCAGAAAACCCAAATATCTGATGATTTTTTTTCATAGTGTGGAAGGAGATGCAGTAAAGAAACAGAAGCCACAGCAACATGACAGGGCCAGGGGTACTTTCAGTGAAAGGAAATCACAAAGACAGCAGATAAATTTAATATTTACAATAACTCTGACAATTACTTCTTTCAAGAAAGAGGCTAAGCTAAAAATAGAAGCACTGGGACAGAAGTATGCAGTGAACTCTCGCATATTTATGTTCTAATATTCGCAGATTTTTCTGTGGAACACCAGTCCAAATTATTTTAGATATCTTTGTAGAGAATATCTAAAATATTTGAAAGAAAATGCAACTTGAGAAGCCTAGCTACAATACTACCTGACACACTATTGCCTGTAGTTTGTAAAGCAGCCACTCTAGGAGCGGCAATTGTTTTCCTTAAAGAAGATGCAATACAGAAGATGTTAGCTTCAGAGGTACATATATTAAGGAATATTTGGTGCTTGACCTATTAAAACAAGCAGCAACATGCATTTATAGACAAGATCTCAAGTATTTGAGGATTTCAGCTATTTGCTGAATTGGCATTCCAAAATAAAAATTTTGTTTTTTGCCATTCTAGAATAAAATTACAATTTTTATTCTAAAAAGTACATTTTTAAAATGTTTTCATGTTTTCTAATTAGTTTTATGTTTATTCTAATGTCCTTTATTTTGTTTCTTGTGTCTGAACTATTAAATTTTAAAAAGTTGCATTTTATATTTTGTGTGATATTTTAAAATAGGCATTTGAACTTTTATTCTGAGATAAAAATAAATTGAAAAATGTACATTTTGTATTTTTCCAATATAATTTATAATAAAAATGTTGATGGTGACTCCCTCTTAATGCTGTCCGTTGGTCCTTAAGGGGGCAGGAAAGTTTTGAACAATTAATTTCCAAACCACAACACTGTGATAAAAATATGAATTCGTAGTTGTTGTTTTTTTTAATCTCAATCTTTAATAAATGTTAGTTTTACAGAAAGGGGTGTTTTTTTTTTTTATCTTAACCTTAATAGCTTGTAGGACACAAGATCAATTGTTACTTTCAGGCTTCCGGTGCGTTTTAGCTTGTGACGAGGTTTAAACTGTGGTAGCCCTCCAGGCGGTGAATGACCTGAAACACGGTGGGAACCAGAGAAGACAGAGGAAGTTCTGTCTTTTCTGCGTTGATGTGACTTGTTTAACAGCGTTTCTGGTGCAAGTTCACTCACCACAAAGCAAGAAGCGGGACATGAGCTGACATGACGCTCACTGTGCTACTTCAGTTTTGAGAGGGTTTCAAGTCTCTGCAGGCTCATTTTGTTTTGGTGAGATTAAAAGGAAGCAGCCAGGATTTTACATTTTAAGGCTCTTCTGGTTTTATTCTTTATCTATCTTATTTTCAACTAAAATGCCAACTTTTTTTAAGGGATAAAGAGACAATACTCATCAATGTTCACAATTATTTTGTTAACAAATATTACATATCAACCCTATTCTGATAGAGAAATATTACCATTAAGTTAACATGTACATGGGGCTACACAGTAGATCTTTAAATTATCAACATGTTTTCAACCTGATGCAAAGAACATAAGTAGCTTGGGGGAGTACAACTTTCATTTTAAGCGTTCTTTTTTCTACAGCTTATGATAACCTATAAATACCCCATCTGTTAAAATTTAAGAAACATTTTTGATTAAACTAAATACCCAAACTGCCATCCATGCAAGGGTAGTAGATTCATGTCTGCAGGGTTCAAGAGTTCACATGAAGATGTTTTCCCACATTATTGCCCTCCAGTCTTCTTATACCTTCAATTCTAACCACAACCCACAAAAATAACAGAAAATTGTTCCACTTTCTGGAGTGAGTTTTAGAGTTTTTCTGTTTCTACTAGACGTTAGCTCACTGATTTCATTAGCTGCGTTTTCATTGACAATAAGATGATATTATTAGATAATAGTAAAAAAAAATACTTATTCATAGTACTATCCATGTCTTCTTTTCTACTGCTGTTTACAAGTCTTTCTTCATGTTCACACTTACGTTGGACCAAAAAGTCATGGTCCAGAACCTTGTGTGCAAAGTATGTATTGATAGCTTAAAGTTGTTTTGCAGCAGCAACTTCAAGGCGTGTTTATTTCAGCACTTCTCTGATGTGGAGAGAAATCAACGTAACGCTCCAGGATTTGGGTATTCAAATGCTACAAAGCAGCTGCTGTGCTTACGAAAATCAATTATTGTCATAGATACACTGCAAACAAGATGTTTGGTGCATGTGTCCAGGAAACAGAAGATAATATCAGTCACAGATAAGCTGATTTATGAATGATGCCTGCTGTGTGCTCAAGTGACAATGTAAATGAAGACAAACGGGGGGCAAAGCCAGCCTGGCACGAAGACTGAGATCAGCCACAAACACAAAGTTTCACATAAGTTTCAAAAATAATAATTAGAGGTGCAGCTGTCTGCTTGGTCAGTATTGTAGTATATAATTCAAAGACGAAAAGGAGTCGGGTGGATTTTCCAGGCGAACTTTAGTGAATAAAAAGGATGAAGGAATCATACATAATGATATAGGACTGAGTGTAGGAACTCAGCTAACATAGCTGTATTTCTGAGAAAACCCTCCAAAAAAACCTTCTCTACTTTGTGTCACTTCAAGTTCTTCCTCTACTAGACCTAAAGCATCATGGGATTTGTAGTCCATTCTGCTAAAGGTCCACAAATAGTCTGTTTTAAACCAGATACTATCAAATGTTAATTAAATCTATGAAATAACTGCAACTCAAATAGTTACTGAAATCCTGGTTAAAACAAATTCTCAATAAGTATTATATCAATATTATTACCTACAGGAACAATATGGCTAAACAATTACAAAACAAATGGTTTGCAAAGCCCCAACTCTCTAACTCATGCACTCACTGCCTTTTGGGCTTTTGTGATGTTTCCCTACTACCACACTTTAATAAATTGGTGACCAACAGACTTATCGTTTTCATGCTGAGGAGGCATTGAAAACATAAAGACACACTACATTTCAAACTCTAACTCATAATAATAGATTCCTTCAATTGGAATTTGATTTATTAAGGTTTAAGGGTATTTAATATAACATTTGCTGTGAAATGGCACTGTATAAATAAACTGAAATGAGTCTAATTTAACAGATTTGTCCTTTATGACCACTTGTTTAACATTACATAGTCATATTGGTTTGATCTAAAATATATTATTTGTAGAAATTGCATACCTTAACCATATAAATTAGCCTTCAAACTTTCCAGCTGAAGACCACAGATGTTAAAACACAAAGAAGGAAATCAGATGTTTCAAATAATTACTATTTTTGCCAGGGACACCACGCACGGATACAAAATTTTGAGCTGGTATCAATGTTTGATATATTACTATTATGTCAGATATTTACAAATATTATATATATTTTCCTACACAAATGGCAACAGGATTGAAATAAATATCGATAAGTAATATCAACCCAGTTTTACTTAACAGACCAATACTGATAAATTAGGAAATGACTGATACTGATGATGATGATGATGATAGATTGTGCGCCTCTATTTTTTGTCTTCTTGTCCCACAGTGTTAATGATAACCAAAAAGATTGTACTGGCTATCAAAATGGCCATCTATGATCATAAAGGAATAGAAAATACTTACATTTTTCCTCTAATCTTCCCCTAACATGTTTTGTTTTTCTCTTTTTCTCTTTGCTTGAAAAAAGTAACAACTTGCAGATGTAATGAAATGTTAGTTTTAATAGGTTGCCATGGTACCATTTAGTTAGTTAACCTTTTACAGTGATTACCCTATAAGAAAAAAAGGAGTTTTCTGATTGTCCATCAAAAACAAAAAGCAGAAAACTATCAAATGGCAACAAATGTTGCAAATATCTTTAGTTTGGACCCTAAATCTACACAAAGGAGGTTCTTTGAAGGTGTTTTGTTTTGAGAGAAAATACAAGAGCTGCCAATAGCATCGTAGCAGCTAATGGTGAGTTGGTAAATGTCTAGATGGATGGTTAGCTGGTTAGTAACTCATCTACAAATACACAATTACCTGAGACTCTCACAAATAGGTGGGGGTCCACTGTATGTTACAAGGTACGTCACACTTTATCTTAGTGATGTAGATTTTATTTTGTATGCAGAACAGAGTTTTTACAAATTGTGTTCCTCAAGTCTGAAAAATGGGAACTTGTTTCCAAAATTTCTCTCTGCCAATTTCCTGCCAGATCTGCTGCATATGGAGGCTACTAGTGCCAAGAAAACCATTAAAAATAAAAAAATAAATAAAAGCTCTTTGCCCTAATTTATGTTGCACTGGGTTTTTTTTATTTCTTTAATGGCTATAAATTCATATGGATGAAATAGTAACAAAATTTAGATTTTACTGTAAAACAAAAAAAAAACTCTTTCAGAGTTCAACTAGAAGACTGTTCATGTTTGCAGACTCTTCTGCACCTTAGGGAGATTTGACAGGAAACTCAAAGTCGTATAGGCGCGGTAGACAATCTGGGTAAAAGTAAACATCATTTTGCTGTATAAACCTTACATTTAGAGAAGAAACTATGCCGGATTTATAAGGTTATGCTCTGAGTCAGTTTTTTATTTTTTATTTGACCTTTATTTAAGCAAGTTGTCTCGCTGATATAAAAGACCTCATTTAAAAGAGACATGTTTTCATAAAATAAAAATAAATTAACAATAAAGTCAAATGTAAAAATTACTTTAAAACATTTTTTTTAAAGAAAAAATGTAAGAAGATGTGTTAACTCCTTTTTTGTAGTAGTTTATTTTAATACCTAATATATTTCTAATCTTAAGTTTCCTACAGCAGACAAAAATGCATAACCTTTTCTTTATTATATGGTCATTTAGTAAATTATATTTAGCTGTACTAATGACCAAACTTGCTTTTTGGATTGAAAGTTGTTGACCCCTGGTCTTTGAGGAAAATGTTTGCATATTTTGGAGTCCTATGGTTGATTTTGTAAACAACCTTAGGCCTTATCTACATTTTTCTTTACATTGTTTGTTCAATTATAGTTGCACCCTATATAAACGTAAGGTAAAACAGTTTCGCCCTGGACTTATCCCATCAGGATACAAACCCAACTGATTTTTATACGAGATCTCTATTACCTATTCCCATTTCTAACATGTGACTGTACTTTTATTTTATACAAAAATGGCCCCGTTTTTTTCTTTTTACCAAAACCAAAATACTTGAGGATTGTGCTTAACCGTCAAACATCTGCAGCCGTTATCTAATGCTTTTAAGTGTTTTCTTGCCCTGATATTGATAGCTTTCACAGCCAGAGAGCAGAAATGTGAGTAACCAGAAATCATGAAGCGTGATACAAACCCTGAAGGCGCTGATGTTTTCAGTTGTGGCTTCATGTGTGCCTTCCTGTGAGCCGTCGCAACAGAGGTTTCCTTTGTGTCTGTGGTCTCAGTTCAACGTGATACATTATCTAAAAAATTGCCAGCAGTAGGGAGCTTTTTTTTTTTTTTTTAAGTCAATCTCATTTAAGAGGATGTGGTCGGCAGCATGGTAGACAGTAGAAAGTACAACACTGACAAGATCTCTCCAGTCCATAACTTTTCAAGTCCAACAAATACAAATGTGTTTTTGGTGTCTAATAATAGCTTACTTTTGGCTGAAATGGGAACCCCATAACTTTCTCTGTAAACACTTCCTCCAACTGTTTGTTTGGGCAAAGTCCACCAGGAAATGAATATTATTTTATGCAGATATGGCAAAAATGCAATGGTCATAACTCCCTTATACAATTTCACAATGAATAAAGATGGTGAGTGTTCAAAAGCTGTCAACGAGAAGGTGCCTCGTTTGGAAATACTAGGAAACAAAAGGTATAGCTTGCATGCCTTTTAGAAAACTCAAAACGTTTTGAACGTTTGTGGTCGTTCTGGGTCAAATCAGTTACTCATAGCCCCACTTCGTACCCACGCATTACTATTTTGTTCCTTCTTACTCCCATTTTGTACCTAAGTAAATTCATATTGTTATTGGTACATAACAATATGAAATAAATAGAATATTCCTCACCTATAATTTACGCCCTATACCTTATTATTTTCTCCCCACATACAACCAAAATAGCTCTAAGTGGCCTCTTCTTGCTAAGTTTTATTGATTTTACCAAATTTTTTTACACTAAAATATGAGTAGAAAGTAGAATGTCACTTAAATCATAATTTGTCAGGTACAAAATGGTGAAATTGCCAACAAACATCCTAAAACGTTCTGTACGATACATAAGAACAACTTTTCATGCACCTTTGAGCTGTTGTTCCGGTGTAGTATATGCATTCTTATCAAATTGAATAAAAAGGCATGCAAACAATGTGTCTGAGACATGAAAAGTCAAAGGTTTTTGGTCCTCCTTGCTTTCCATAGACTCTGTGGTCGGTATGAATTGATGCATAGTCAGTTTGAAACTTCCGGAGGCAGAATGCTACATTTCATACCAGCAAAGTTAGATGCAGAACTGTCATTTCATAACACAGTTGTTTTGGCAAAGTAGTGAAATGACCAGTATCTGGTACAAAGAGTCTATGTGAACCAAAACACTGTAGAAATGAAAAGACAAGTTTTGAGTTGACCTGGCTTTTCATAGTGCTCCATTTGGGTACAAATTGATGCCGGTAGGAAACATCCTGAGACAAATATCTATTCAACTTACTTGGTTGAATACCAAAAGAGTCAGGCATCTTTGTGTCTGTGGAGATGAAAAACTCTGAACAGACATAATGATCAGCAAACTTTAGACAAGTGAAAGAAAACGGTTCTTTCATTGGCATCTGAACAGTCAATATTTACAGTTCTATAGTGAAGAATGATGTTTTTACAAACTTTGAAGCTAACTTTTTTGAGCTTGCAGCTGTGCCGACTGACCAGATGGCAGGCTAATTCATTAGAAAGAGTTTTATAAAGCTGAAAATTTTACTGTATGACAGCAAACCAGCGATCAGGCCCTAAACCTGGGGGTAGTGATGGACTCTGACTTGAACCTTCAGAGCCACATAAAGACAGTTACAAAGTCGGCCTTCTATCACCTGAAGAACATCTCCAGGATTAGAGGACTGATGTCTCAGATCTAGAGAAACTCATCCATGCGTTTATCTTTAGTCGCATTGATTACTGCAACAGCGTCTTCACAGGTCTGACTAGCAAATCAATCAAACAGCTGCAGCTGATCCAGATGCTGCTGCTCGCGTTCTCACTAAAACCAGGAAGATAGAGCACATAACCCCAGTTTTAAAGTCCCTCCACTGAGAGAATAGACTTTAAAATACTGTTGTTAGTTTATAAATCACTGAACGGTTTAGCACCACAATACATTAAAGATCTG
>CAEGAE010045993.1:0-30612 GCA_903067095.1 Girardinus metallicus
TCACACCTAGGGACAATTTGGAGAGGCCAATCAACCTGACAGTCATGTTTTTGGACTGTGGGAGGAAGCCGGAGAACATGCAAACTCCGTGCAGAAAGACCCCGGGCCGGGAATCGAACCCAGAACCTTCTTGCTGCAAGGCAACAGCTCTACCAACTGCGCCACTGTGCAGCCCCCTTTTCATCAATAGAGAGGAATTATTTACTTAAATCAAGCTCTTATCTGGCTAAAAAATCACTTGTAAGTGTTTTACCCATCTTGATTCAAATGGGTAAGATACTTGCAACAGAAACTACGCCAAAAATATTTGGTAAGATTTTGTTTTTTTGCAGTTTACTCCTGGATCACTGGATCAGTGACCATTTTTAAAATTATTTTATCAATAATGGCCCCAATACTCCATTGTACACAGCAAATTCTGCAGAGTTAAATCAACACCATGCCGAGTCTATTTGGTTCCTTTCAGAATTGGCATTAATTTAACTCTTACAGTTATTTCAACAATAGTTTGAGTTATTATAACTTTTTCAAGTGTTAAAATTACTCAATTTCTTGTTGAAATAACTCTCAAAATCTTTTAATTTACACCAATTCTGATAAGGACCAAATAGACTCGGCAGAGTGTTGATTTAACTCTGCAGAATTCGCTGTGCACAAACCTCAAAGAAAACAAAACAAATAATTGGTATAGAGCAGAAAATGTCTGATTCTTCCAAAAACACAACATGATCTTGAAACTACAGCAGCACGTCCGCTGATCTTCCCTCTTCAGGAAACTGGTAAACTAAGGACCTAAAATACGTCACCGCTTCACTTTTAAGAAGGAACGTATTTACAAACGTGCGCCGAGCGTCTGAAACGTGTTTGTGTGTTTTGCTAATTTGCCGGGAAATGTTTGCTCTGCCACCCTGGCAGTTCTCACGCTCCACCCGACCTCCCACAAACTCTCACAAACTCACAGGAAGAAACAGGGGGGAAAAAAAAAAAAGTTCCTTACCTGGACGGAGTCGGTCGATGTTGGGGGACGGCCGGCGCAGGGAGGCAGGGAGAGAAAACAGAAGGAGAAAAGCTCGATTAGTGTTGGAGTTCAGCACCAGCAGCCTCACTGGCTGAGAGTTAAGCTGCTCTCTCTTGTTCGGCTCAAACAGGTTGATGCCGGCAGTTCGCCTTTACAAATCCGCCAGGCACTCGTCTCACCGAGTTTGCCTCCTTTTCACAGACTCGCTTTCTTATCAGAAAAGAGCTCCACATTAAGCTCTTTGCCTCTGAATCCTTCAGTGCTGCTTTTGTTGCGCTGTTACTCCCCCGACAATCATTTCACCTTCTCATTTTCTCCTCTTATCTGCTGCCGGACTCATAACCCCTATTTTCCTGGCGCTCGCCGAGGCTGTTATTTTCTCCTCTGTTAGCACTTGTACCGCAGAAAGTGAAACACCGTCTGAGGAGAACTGGAAACGGTGGGAACGAGTAAAACCAGCAGAGTCGACTCAACGCAGCACCTGAGATTCTGATTCCCTTCCTGCAAACGTCTAAAGAAACACATTTTCGACTCCTACTGGTTCCCCCTCAAGGACCGGGAAGCCTGGAGGTCAAACAGGAGGATGGGTTTGGATTAGGCCGGATGGAAAGCAGAGCATGGTTTGAGGAGATAAGCTAAAACGTTTGAGTTGGCAACCTGGGAAATATGTTTTTCTTCATTTTTTTTTTAGTTAAATCTGTTTTCCCACTTAGCTTGTTCCATCCTTCCCTAAGCAGCGCGGCGCAGAGCCACATGCTCCATAGCAATTCCATTATTGCCAATAATCGGATTTCAGCAAGATGTAAACTGGAGGAGAGGTTTGCATTCTACAGGTTAAGGGTTTATAAAACTTCTTGGGTTCATCCAAATGGCCAAATATAACATTTTCATGCAGTGTGTTAATGCATGTTGGATGAAATACATTAATCTACTATGAGCTGCAAGCAAGTGATATTTTACGATTATAATATAGCAGAACTGATATTAGTGACGACTGCAGCTGTAGCTCCACATATTTACTCAAGATTTATAGCAAAGAACATGAAATAATCCACTTTCTTTGGTTTCATTATGAGACCAAGTGTGTAACATTTACACTATGGCTGAAATGATTAATCGGATCAATCATGATTAATCGATTATTGAAATAACAGTAACTATTTAGTAATCGCTTAATCATTATCTGGAGAATACAGACTAAAAAATAACACTTGCTGAAAAAAAAAAATCAGAAGAATAAATACCTTTAAAAGTTAAAAAAAAACAATTAAATCTTGAAACTAATAGGATTGAATCGATTAATCGCGATTAATCACTTGTTGAAATAATCTAATAGTAACTAATTAATTGGAGTATGCAGGCTCAAAAAGAAAGGCAATTTGCTGAAAAAACAGCATTTGTAGAGCAGCAAATAAGACAAAACTGCAGAAAATATGTATACACTCTGCATTTAAGATACAAACACATTTGTCTGTAAATATGTTTCAGACAAATGTGAAATGTTTTGTTTTAAAGGCAACAGTTCCAACAGGTGTGAAGGAAACTGTAGTAATTTAGAGACTCGGTAAAACATTTGAGAACCAGACAGGTGGCGTTGTCAAAGATGTTTCACAAAACTTACTTAACTAATCCTTCCTGTTAAAACTTTAAAAATGGATTTTAGGATATTTTCACACCTAGTAGTCCTGAAGAATCGGTTCGATTTGGGACCAAAGCTTCAACATTCGTTACATTTCCAGTTGGTGCCCTTTGCTTTCACTCTGGACTGACAAACAAAACCTTTTGAAAAACCTGTTCCCCTCCTCGCCTGCGGTGGCGCTACACCAAGAACCCCTGAAGAAAACAACATGAAAACCTCTGAAGAAGACAAGGACGCAACTTCCTTCTTCACAAACTGTAAACAAATATGGAGTAGTGTTAGCGTTAGACTCGAGTTTGTTTTGGTTGTTACCCACAATGCCTTGCACTGTACTCCACTTCCTGCTTTTTGACCGGTCTCTGGTCCACTCGGCGTTCAGCCAAACTGAAACCTGGGTTTTCAGGAGGAGATATTTCTTTTTAGATTTCAGTTGCGCATTCACACCTTCACAAATGAATTAGAGTTAAAAGTGGAATAAACAGGAATCCTTAACTTCAACCAAGTCCAAATACTTTTTTTTTTTTTTTTTGTCAAATTCTTCTTTTAAACTTCCAGTCAGCGCTCCAGAAGCCAATCCTTCCTTACTGTAAATAATCCTGATTCCTGAGTGACGCCAGCACTGCCACCCTTTTCCTGAAGCAGCCTGATCCTACCAATTACTGTAAGCGGAGAACACCAAACATCAGCCCTCAGTCTGGGAGTCCTTTAAAAGCCAGCCAGGCAGCCGTTCAGTCAGACATCCAGTCAGCCGTTCACACGGCCTGCGGCGACGGGAAAGTTTGCTGCGGTTAAAACAGGAAGAAAGCGAGCGAGCTGCTGATGAGGCGAACGCGGCCTCGAGTGGCTCGGAGCGAAGCCATCAGATGACTGGCAGCAGCGGAGGAGACGCAGCGTTTTTGTTTCTGCGGTAGCCCAGAGGCCCGCGACTGCGAGTGGGTTCATACACACCGTGTGCATTTGGAGCACAACTGTTGACACAAAAACTTGTGTTGCATTTTCACGGAAAAACAACGAGGGATTTGCCTAAAGAGCAAAACGAAGGTTCAACTAATTAGTAAGATCGCTTTTGAAAACAAGAGAGGAAAAAAAGAGGGGAGATCTTCAACAAATCTCACCAGTTTCTAAACAGAGAAACTAACGATTATTTACCATCTGATTATCCTGACGACTAATTGATTAATCGCATAAAAAGACTTGGCACATTCTGCAGAGTTTACAGAACACATTAAAATACGTCAAGCAATTAAATTCCTTTTTTTAAAAAGAAAATAAACATTTTATTTCCTAAAGTGCAACAACAGATCATTCTTTTAGTGGACGCGTGATTATTTGTAGCAAATTATGAACCTGCAGCAAAAAAAAAAGCTTTTAGCATCAACATGTGAAAAGCTCTGTGCTTTATGCTCGACTTATCAATACAGTGTAGGCTAATCTGTCCATTATATTTGGATTAACAAATAACAACAGAAGAGGAAAAGGTGCTTAATGCTTTATTTTATTTTATTTTATTTTACTTACAGAACATGAACCGTGTGAAGTTTTGGGTATAAAATATTTATAAATAAAGTTTTTTATGATCTTAACTGAAGAATCTATTTTTTTTGGTATATTTTAAGCTTAATTACCGATGTGAATGTGTTATTCTTTAAGCAAATTGCGTTTTTTAAGTCTCTATTCTCTCCAGTTAATGATTAATAGATTACTAAAATAGTTGACAATTATTTCAATAATCGATTAATCGTGATTAATCATTTCAGTCTTAATAAAAACCAGAGCTTTCATAAATAAAACACACTTCTCTAACTGCTGCATTGAACACGTTACCTTCAGTAAGGCTCTTTTCCCTTTGAGCCTCTGTTAAAAGCTGCGCCACTGAGTTCAGGGCGCGTGATTGGAAAACGCCTGGCCATTAAACATCAGGTTAACATGCAGGGAATATATCAGATGTGCCAAAGCCAAACGGAGGTCTAATGGGATCCTTAATGGTCCTGCTGTTTGTGAAATATGCATGTGCTGTGTTTATTATGCTGTTTATGACGGAGGTGAAGAGGAGCGCCAGAGTCCTGAGCGGGGAACTGGGGCTGGTGTGAAGCAGAACAGGACGAATCACGATTGGAAAACAAATAAAGGTCACAGTGCCGCCTGGAAAGGTCTCAGTTATCAGCAGGTTTTGTGTCAGAGCGCGAGGAAAACCAAAAAAACAAGCAAACAGGTTGATAGTGATCAGGCGTGACTCCTCCACCCCAAGCTTGGGTGTTTTGACATTTTGAGCGAACGTAAGCGCGGCAGTCATCCTCTGCAGCCGTACTCCACAGCGGTCTCCATGGCAGCGCCGGCTGTTGTCTCCCACAACCAGCCCTGACATTTTGTCTTCTTCTCGGCGTGAAGCGAGCGCGCCTGTTCCAGAGCTGATGTGCCGCTGTGTGCTTCCTTCCACCCACCGCTTTCCTTTAGATAAAGTAACCAAACCTGCGCGCTCAGGTGTCAGAGCGGCAGAGGCAGGCCTGCGTGGGCTGCGGAGCGAGAGGGAGGAAAGTCACAGAGGAAGCCATCAGCTGAGATTCCCAAAGAGGCTGCAGACCAGAGAGCCGCGCTAATAAACTGCAAACACAAACGGCTCAGAGCAAACAAAAACATCTGCACTGAAACAAGCATGTTTTTATTTTAAACGATCAGAAACTGAACGGTTCATGGACATCAATCTCATCTCTACATACATGTGTGGGGGAAGCTAAACTCACATAATTACAGGGTGAAGCTGAGTAATTTTTAATATTTAAACTGGTTAAATACTCCAAATTGTTGAAGAAAACGAAAAGCAAATTAAAAAAGTCAAAGGAAATGTACAAATTTTAACGGAACGGAGTGATTTCTGTACCATTTTAGAGATAAAATAAACAGGAAATGGAAACCATTTCATAAGAGAGAGGAGTAGTGATTGACTCTGGCCTGAACCTTCAGAGCCACATAGAGACAGTGGCAAAGTCGGCCTTCTGTCACCTGAAGAACATCTCCAGGATGAGACGATTAATGTCTCAACAAGATCTAGAAACTCATCCATGTGTTTATCTTTAGTCGCATCGATTACTGCAACCGTATCTTCACAGGTCTGCCTAAGAAATCAATTCTTGTTTTCTTGTGTTTTATGATGTAAAGCACTCTGAACTTCCTTGTTCCAGAAAATGTGCTACATAAATAAAATAACCTTACCTTAAACATCAAGACCATAAAGTCTTATCTGACCAGAAAATGTAAATATTCACCTTGTTGCTTTCAAACGTTTATTGGGGAAATCCCAAAAGCAACATCTCAAGCTCTAAGGTTCTCTAATAAAACGTTGCAGTTTATGAAAGAAAGGGCAGAAGCTAACAATTTAAGTGACATTAGCTTCATTTATCATCGATCTGCTTCTGTTTTTAAGCGTTTCCTGATATCTACGTGGCTCAAACATGTCTGTTCTGCATAGATCGCTGTTGGTGATAAGCTGATCACCATCATGTTTACATCCGGAACAGGAAACCCAAACATCTCATATCAGCCTAACCCACTAAAGATCGAACAGAAGCAACCAGGAGGGAAAACGCTCAGTGATAACCGATAGCTTCAGATTATAGCGATTCTTGTTAAAACCGAACCGAAGCTGGAACATGCGGGGCTACGCACCACGCTGCAGTGACATGTTTTATATTTTCTCTTTCTGAAACCCATTAGAAAGGTCCATTAGGGGCTCCATGATGTTCTGGCCTGGAGGTTTCTACAAGCAGCAGAGCGACTGTCAAACACAGACATCAGGAGACAGATGGGCTGATAATGTGCTGCCAGGTTCAGATCAACATTTACTGCTGCATTATATCAAACGTAGGAAGTTCAAGCAACTCTGCCCTGTTTTGCACCTGGATAGTTAAAGTGTTGGGTTTTATTTACGTTATGCTCCGATATCTGCTCAGATCTGCAACATGCTAATTAACCAGACTTCCTTTTTAGTTTGCACACGTGAGTTTAAACTGAATTACATTTTAAAGGAGAACACAAACACCTAAAACCCCGAACTGTTCCCAGAAACGAAGCAGCTGGGCTTTCACTTCTCATAAGCTCCTGTACTGTATTTCCTCTGCGTGGAAGCAGGTGTTCAGCTTTTCACAAACCGCAGCTTCCTCTCACAGTTGTGGGAAACACCACAACGTTTTCTGGAGAACGAGACGCTGAAGAAAAGTTACAAAGATCAGTAATCACAGGCTGAAACGATTGATCGGATTAATCGTGACTAATCGCAATTAATCGTGATTAATTGTTAACTGGAGTGTACAGAATCAAAAAAAGGCCATTTGTTGAACATATTTAGAGAATTAAGCCAAAACTGTACAACCAAGTACACATGCTGCATTTAAGATAAATATAAATGTTAAATGGCAGTTTTCTATAGAATTGCATTTTAAGTGAGAAAATACTTTTTTTTTATTGAAAAATGGAATTGATTTTCTTCATATTCATTGTTAAATGTATTTGTAATACTGTAAAAAAAAAGATTTACGTGGTTAAATGAAAAATATGTAGAATGTGCCATTTTTTCCATCTGATTAATCGATTAATCACCAGAATAATTGATAGAATTATTCATCTATTACTAAAACAGCAGTTGCAGAGGCATCAACCCTCACTTGTTTTGTCCTTCTTTGGACTTGATCATCTCATTTATTCCCTGTAGTTGGTAATTTTCTCTCTGTCTTATTTGTGCAAGAAGTGCTGCATAAACAAAGTTTGATCAACTGATTCCAGAGTTTTCAAGACTGCAAACAACTGAGTGGATAAATCCGTTGTTTCCATGCAATTTGAAAGGGAATAAAGGCTAGAAATACGACTGTTTTTCCATATTCTATGCCCTTTCTGAGCTGGAGATAATTTTACACAGTTGCTGCGTTTCCATTGCAAATTTGCATAAAACTTATATATATACAACTTTGCAACTCTTGTGCTTCCATGAAAGAAGAATCACAATTAAAATCCCATGTGAATACGTTTGTTCACACGATGCATCGTTAATAAACATGTCCGCCATTATCCTAGTACCACTTCCTCTCGTCTTCTTCATCGTTTCTGCCAGTAGCAACATCCGGTTGTTGATCACATGACTCGTGATGCAAAATAGTGTTTCGTTTGCAGTTTTGAGAAATACGCCTAATTCCAAAAAAACTACATCCTCCTAGCACAAAACGTTTAATCCAAATTGCCGTGTTTCCACAAAGCATATTTATGTTTGTAATTTCAATTTGCGCAATTATATGATCAACGAAAACGCAGCTGATGACTTGAAGTCTGTGTGCTGCAATGTGATGCTTAAAAACCAAACCAACTCTTGTTTTTTTATTCCAAGGAAATTGGTTAAACTAGATCTGGCTCCAAAACAAACAACCAAAACACACATATCAGCGTGATGTGTGTGAGTTAATAGCTTCAGCTGTGTGCTTTCACTTCCTCAGCACACCTCATTTACCGTTCAGGGAACGCAACACCCCCAAAACAGGAAGCCAAGTCGGTCACTTCCTCTGGTTTCATCCAATCAGACACTTCCTCTGTGCCTGGGTTTATCCCAGTGTTTGTGCCTCCCACTGAGTGTTTGTGTGGGTTTGCAGCATCCTGCGAGGTCAGCCGGGGAATGCCACAGAGAGGTTGGGAGTAGCTATAAAAACATCAAACGGTAGCTGCAGACGAGCAGCCTGAGCGTTTCAGAGTCGCCCCCTGCCTCAGGAGTGTGTGTGAGAGAGTGTGTGTGTATGTGTGTGTTTGCTTCTCGGCTGTCAGTCCGAAAACACGCAGCGAGGCGCTCAGGCTGGCTAATGTTTCCATGCAGCAGAGCCTGGTGTCCATTAAGCTGCTGGAGACGACCTGACCTGGACAGAAGCGGCTGCTGAATAAATAAATAAGTCAAACAGACACCCTTCTGCCTCGGCGTGTGTGTGTGTGTGTGATGATTATCGATGTAGACATTTTCTATGCATGGACAAGTGCCTGCCAGGCTAAGATCGATGCACATGCAAAGGTTAGGACAGAGCAGTATGGAGTGTGCCTGCATGATCGCGCTCACCGTTTAACATGCGTCTGACGCATATATGATCAGTTTACAGTGTGTGTGTGTGTGTGTGAGCCTGGTTTCTAGTGGGTTGGTATTAATGAAGCATCTCTCTCTGAGGAGCTCAGGCAGTACAACCGGCCCCAGATGTGATTAATAAGCTCCTTTCTCTGGTTCTGAAAGCGTGCGTTTGGATTTTTTTTATTGTTGGATGAAGATGACGCAATGTTTTATGGCTGCTTGTTAGTGCAATCATCAAAAGACCAATTTTATGTACTTCCCAGAAAAACACATTTAAAATATTTATTTAGGTCATTACACACAAGTAGGGCTGCAACTAATGATTATTCAAGTAATCATTTAATCGATTATTCTGATGATTAATCAGATTGTTTTTTTGAAAAATGCAGCATTACATATTTTTTTTATGACAGACTTGTGTCTTTTTCCATACAATAAAAAGATGCAAATAACTCAGTTTTGTGTGCTTCCCATAAAAACACAATTAAAAGATTTATTTAGGCTATTGTACACAAGTAACGGTTATTTCAATAATCGATTAAACGATTATTCTAGCGATTAATCAGATTTTACAGTTTTTTCCTTAAACGACCCAAGTATTTGAAACAATATAAAAGACAATAAACATTTTGTTGGCTAAGATGAATAGCATTTCTTTATTAAATCAGAACCAGGTGAAGCTAAAACTTAACTGACATAAAAAAATAATTTTTATGTCAGATACAAAGTGACATTTTTTGTACAGTTCTGCATTAATCACAGCTCTGAATATGTTGGGTTTATTTCAGAAAATGGCCTTCAGTTAACTCCAGTTAATGATTGATCGCTTTCTAAATTAAGTTGATTATCTAAGTAACTGATTAATCGCGATTAATGGTTTCTGCCCCAACTATCAGGAAGCGTAAGATGTTTGTAGACAAGTTTTATGAGCACATTTCCTCCCTACAAACAGTTAAAGCTCAGCGGCTGCAACGAGCCAAATGGTTTAAACACGACCAACAAGCAACGGCACAACGCTAAGCGCATCCATTTTCCACGACAAGCCAGATAAGGCACAGTGGGGTGTGCGAAATGTGTTTTTGCTTAAATAGGTGGCCGTAAATGTTGCTGTATTATCTCCTGAGCTTCTCGCCGCCCTGCTGATCATCCATCTTCATTTCCCCAGGTGCCAGAGCTCGCGTACACGCGTGTGAAGGATAAATGATCGAGAGAAAAAGAAGAGAGGGGAGATTTGGAAAAGGTGCAGCTGTTTACGGCCGTCCACGCCCAACAGTCGGAGAGATCCATTACAAACCTGGCATGACGACCTTCCATACATTCTTACAACTTCTGATTTACTCAGCTGCCTCTTTCCTCCTGTGATGAGATTGGATGTTGAACATGGCTGGTTTGCAACACGCTTATCTTTAGCACCTAATTCATTCCCCTCCCTATGCCAGGACATTAACTCCCTCCGACATGAAGCGCCTCGCTGGGCGCGGGCCTCTCATCCCGCAACTTATCAAACCTAAGAGACGACGAGAGCAGATCCACACTCTGGATCACTGACGCCAGCAGATAAATGGGTCCATCTAAAAAACATATTTATGTAAAGAAAAGCAAGGAGAAGAAAAACGGATGAGGCGAAACGTCTCCAAGACAGATATTTGCATACGTTGTACAAAAAGATGGGCTGCACAGTTGGTGGCACTGTTCCCCTGCAGCAAGAAGGTTCTGGGTTCGATTCCCGGCCCGGGGTCTTTCTGCACGAAGTTTGCATGTTCTCCCTGTGCATGCGTGGGTTCTCTCTGGGTTCTCCGGCTTCCTCCCACAGTCCAAAAACATGACTGTCAGGTTAATTAGTCTCTCTAAATCTCCATAGGTGTGAGTGTGTGTGCCTGGTTGTTTGTTCTGTCTGTCTCTGTGTTGCCCTGCGACAGACTGGCGACCTGTCCAGGGTGACCCCAGCGTGACCCCGCCTCTCGCCCGGAACATTAGCTGGAGAGGCACCAGCACCTCCTGACCCATTAAGGGACAAAGGTGTTAGAAAATGGATGTATGAAAAGACGATCATTTTGTTTCTCGCTGTCCAAACCAGACTGAGCTTCTCCAGTTTTGATCACCAGAATTTTTTATTTTGCTAAATGTCACAACAATAAACAGAAATATTTTAATTACTTTCTTTACAGAAATGTACATACATTTCCTTAAATAAGTCAATCGAGATTTTTCGTATAGCACATTTCATCAACAAGGCAGTTCAAAATGCTTTGTTACGGTCCACCAGTCAACGTCACATTTTGTAAAGTGCCGTTGTTACACATCAAAATGTTGGTCAACGTTTGATTTATTACGGTTCAAAAGCAACTCTGAACAGGTGGGTGTTTAGCCTCAGAGGAACTCAGTGTTTCTTTAGTATTTGGTAAAACTGCTGTAGGATTCGGGTCAAACATTTTGAATTTTATACAACAATATTTTCTCCATTGGTTACAGACTCGATGTAACCAAGTGAGGAACAAACTTACAGAAAACTGCAAAGCGGCTGAAACATTGAGCTCCTTTCTATGAAAACAAAACTGCTAAGAGTTGCTTTTGAACCACAATAAACGAATCATTGATCAACATATTTGATACTTATTGATGATTTTGATGATTGCACTCGACAAAATGTAAAGTTTAGTTTCTCATGATGTTTTTATGATGTGAAGCTCTTTGAACAGCCTCACTGCTGAAATGTGCAGCACCAATAAACTTGACTGATTGATATTTAGAGTCATTGTCCAAGGTCCATTGAAAGGTCCATTTCTGTCCAAGTCCTATTTCCCAGCTGGTTGCTGAAGAAGTTAAAATAAAGCGCATTTTCAACCCGTATTCTTCTTTTTGGGTTGTTTTGGCTTCTTCATCTCCGAGTGGCTCTTCGGGCTCTTCAAAAATTACCCTTAAGAGCATCAGACCATTTTTGTTTTCTGGTGGATTTGAAAAAAACATTTTTATCACAAGAAGAGAACCAGTCTTCTTCCTGAACAGCACGTACCAAACCTGTGGAGGTCCACAGTTCTTGTTAAACTTATGTAGATTTTCAATGCAAGGAAGCAGCATGTTTGACGGGTTGCCTTAGAAAATATCTCCTTCCGTTAACTCACCTGTTGTGAATTAAGCGAATCAGAAACTTACAAAGTGAATCAAGTGTGCAAATACCTTAGAACACTTGAAACAAGACGAAACTAACTTACCAGTAACTTTTCCACAAGATATGGGAGCTTATTTTAAAGAAAGAAAAACCTTCAATATTAATTAAAAAAAGTTCTAGTTCCACTGGCAGATTATTTCACTTACAAAGACATTTTTCCCTGGTTATGAGTGAGTAAAAGCAGTTATTTTACTGTGTCCTTTAAGAAATATAAGTCATTTTGAAAACTCCAATTGCACCAAAAGTGTGAAAAGTTTGGTCAATTTAAAGTCAGGGAAAAAGAGGTTTTGTGTGTTTTCATGCAGTGTTTGTAAATGTATGGCTTCAAGAGAACCAAGAGATAAAAATCAAATGGACACAGCCCAAAGTGCTTTCTTTAGGCCTCTTCATATAAGTTGGGAAAGATGCTTTCTGGCAACAAAGATTTCCACTTTCCATTTCCTCATCAAACGCCATCCGTCTCTGTGCTTTCCCAGGGCTGTGAGAATAATTGGGCCAAGTCAGGAGCAGTTTACACAGTCTGAACTTGTTAATGCATGCATGAGTGAAACCTCAAGCTTCCTGCTGCACATCAAAGTAATTATCTTCGTATAATTGCCCTTCCGAGTTAAGATAAATAGCTGCGATTGTTGGAAATGATCAAACCTCAGCACAGCGTTTGCTGCCTTTTAAAAACGTTCGTTTATGTGAAATGGAGCTTTGTTGTGTTTGTTTGCTTACGTTTGGTACATGAGTAACCGTACAGAAATGTCATGGACTAACAGTCAGTGAGTAGAGTCATGCTGTGCAAACTCGGAGCGCAGTTCACCCATGAGAACATCGTTAAGGAAAGCAAAGAGCCGGACAGCAGGAGCAGCATATGGTCTGTCCCGGCTGGCTGACTTTGGCCTCTAGATCCAACTCCACAACAACTGTTTCAGTTTTAGAAAGCGTTCTTACTGAAGGTTATTTCACGAGAAAATCTAACAATCACTCCAACTTTCCAAAAGCCTCTTAACTGTTCTGCAATTTTGGATCAACATTTTCTACTAATTCAAAAGTTTTTCAATGTAAACATCCCTGAAATGCAAAGAGTCGACAGAGTAAAGCAACATTGACATCAACGTTTAAATTGGGAGTTGCTAAAACTTGGTGTAAACTTTATGCCCTGGCTTAAAGTTATCAGTATTCATGACTGATGTCAACCCCACGTCAGATTTAAATCAACAACAGCAACTTAAACATGAATAAATCTCTCTTTTAGTTTTTTTTTAGATGGTGCGCTTTGCTTTCAAACTGCACTTGTAAAGTGGACCAAAACATTTGAAAAACCAGTTCCCCTCATCGCCTGTGGTGGCGCTGCCCCAAGAAACACTGATCGAAATGACAAGTAGCAATACACCAATTAATCGTATGATAAACAAAAATGATGCCTGTTTCTTGTGTCTCTTTTTAACAAAAACTAACAAAAAGCTTCAATCTGGTGATGTGGTCTCAAGAAGCCTAATTTTAAAAGGCAATTTTGTTTACAGAAGCTTCAATGCAAATGATATTTGTTGTTTCTGTTGTTTTGTTTACTTTGGATACCCAAAATGTCTTCCAGCTCCAATGTTAAATATAAAAATAAAAAAATAAAAAAAAAGTTACTTGATCTTTGTACTTGTATTATTATGCCATTATTATATAACTTGAAAACTGTCTGAAAATGACAATATTCTCATTTATCGCAATAACATCTGGGACAATTTATCGTCCAGCAAAATTTATTACAAAATGTGAAAAAAAAAAAAAAATTGGAGTGGCGTCAGATTTTGGAGGTTGTAGGATTTCTCTTTTGTCTTTGGTAAAAATACTATGATCCATTTCCTGTGTTAGCGCTAGACTCACACGTTTGTTTTGGTTGCATTTACCCAGAGTGCTTTGCGCTATAGACTACTTCCTGCTTTTGGAGAGCTTGGAATTCATAAATGAATTCAAACTGCACCAGAGTTCACTCCAACCGAACTGAGACGGAGGTTTTTAGGAGAATTCGCACTTTCTAGACAAACGAACTGGAGTTTGATTAAAGCGGACTAAACATGTCTGGTGTGAATTCACCCATAAATACCCTGTTGAAACAAGTGAGAAAACTGATACTGGAGGTAAGAAGCTGATCCTGACACAAGGAGCCTTTCGTTTAAGTTACAGCTCCACCAGAGCTGCATGGACTCGGTACATTTCATTACGATACACATTTGTTTGCTGATCCTGCATCAGCAAAAAAAAATACAAATTATGAGACAGCCCGTCAGGCTGTATGCACAATCCTCCAGGACCAAGTGACATTCTCCCACATTGATGTACTGCTGCTTTAGCCCGGCACAGTGAGCCATCAATCTTCATAAATCATTCAGTCTCTCCCACTCTGCCCTATACACAAATACACACACACACGCATACAAACGCTTCGGTTCTGGTCTCGTTCCTCATTTTCTTCTGCAGGCCTTCAGCATCTCTGCAGAATAATGCAACCACAAGGCAGGAAAAAAATGATAAAGGAGAAATGGGAACCAGATTTTTGAGATTTTCAGCTCCCTGGAGCTGCACCTCCCTAATTAGGTCCCTCACTGATAATAACCCAAACATGTTTTTAGTTGAATTAAGGAAATAAATGTCAGATATTGGAAATAGATTGAGAGATTAGAGCTGACATTTAAAATTCTTGTGCGCCATCAAGACCTCTCCAGTAATAAAAATAAATCCTTTGTTATACATAAAGAGCTGAGCATTAAATCAGTTGTGAGGGGAGCCTGGTGCTGGAATAAGCTGCCAATTACAGCAAAGAGAACGCAGCACGCTGCAGAAAAATCATAAAAAAGCATCACATAAGAAGGCTTCAGCACCGAGGAACTTGGAAATCCGTGCTGGTCTCTGCCTGATACTTGAAAGCTGAAGCTATCACAGGGTGGATTACAAGCGTGTGAGCTCCCTGATAGCCTGTTATCTGCTGCCTCAGCTTGCTGGCTGACTTGTTTCCCTACACTCATTCTGTTCACGCTACATTCTCACCTCAACTAGCACAGGAAACCATTACAGCTCTGATACGAGTCATTTTTTTAAGATTTGATTTCAGGGAATATTTTCAATTTGAGATTCTGAGACGACGCAGGCAGGACATTTGACTTCACCTGGGACATCCAGCCCAACATTCAACCCACGTGCTGGAATGAGTAGAGCTAATCGTGATTAATTGTGATTAATCATTAACTGGCGTTTACAAAGAAAAAAAGAGGTCACTTGCAGGACATTTGTCTTCACCTGGGACATCTAGCACAGCATTCAGCCCTTGTATTGAAATACCTTGGGCTGAAACGATTAATCGTGAATAATCATGATTAATCGATTTTGAAATAATAATCAACTACTTTAGTAACTGATTAATCGTAAACAAGAGATCACAGACTAAGAAAAAAGAGGACATTTGCTGAAAAACACCATATAGAGTAGTAATTAAGCCAAAATGTTTCATATATATATATATATATGTATATATATATATATATACTGGTAGCATTTCAGATAGAAACATGGATGTCTATAATTATGTTTTAGCCAAAACTCCTCAGGAGAAAAAGTTTTAGCTTCAGATTCATGCTGATACTGCATTTCAACAGAGAAATTATGATTTTCTTATTAAAAAAAAAGGAAATTATTTGATTATATTCATCTTATATTTTATAACAAAGGTGGTTTAATCATATTAATTATTGAAATATTATCAACTAATTCAGTAATGGATTAATCATTATACAGAATCAAACCCTGGAAAAACATTAGAGTTGAAACAAGTGAAATGATCGTCTAATTTAGTAATAGATTAATTATTAACTGGAGAATGCAGACTCAGAAAGTGGCCTTTTGCTGAAAAAAATAGATGAAAATGAACAATTTGATTAATAATAACTAATTGATTAGTAAAAAAGGCCTTTTGCTGAACCCCCCCACTAGGGCTTAAACAAATAATCAGGTTAATCGTGATTAATCGATTATTAAAAACTAATATTTGCTGAAAAAAAAAAAACATATGTAGAGCAGTAAGTGGACCAAAACTACACATTCTGCATTAGTGATAAAAAAACACTTTTGTCTGTGAATACGCTTTAGCCAAAACTCCAAGTGGCCTAGTTTTAGCTTCACCCGGTTCAGATTTACTAAAGGAATGCCGTGTTCCCCCCTTTCAGGCTATAAAATGTTTATTTTCTTATTTAAAAAGAAATGAAAGTATTAGTTTATATTCATCTTTTTATACACCTCCAAAAAATTCTGTAGAATGTGTAAATTTTTCCATACGATTAATCGCCAGAGCAATTGATCACTGAGGTAGCCACTTGCTGCAGCTCTAGAAATAACCTGGCGGCCCCTTGATCTCCAGGGAGCGGCTTCGTTTGCTCTGATTTTGACCGCAGAGGAATGCTGGAATGCCTCCTGCTTGGGGTCGGCAGCCATTCTCAACCTTTGCCACGACGAAAAGGCACAGAGGGGGGTTGTAGCGGCAGCGTCCACCTGCTCCCCCTCTGATCTATCGACCTCGGCACGAACAAGCTCACACTCTCATTCCCGTCTCCATCCAGGACCGGCTTCAAACGCAGCCGGCCAATAGCTGCGGCCACGATCTGCAGTGGAGGGCAAACACGCGGCCCGTCAACGCGCACCGACCCGTCCGCTAAAGTGAGGCGAGAGACAAACACACTGAGCACAGACGAATAGAAACTGGGCTCCCACTGGTTTATTTAGGGATGAAAGCTTCAGCAAAACAAGCTGGATGCTGTGGGCACGTGAGCAAGCAGCTATACATAACCGCTACAACCCACAAGTAGAAACATTATAGCCTCTGATGTCATCTGGTGCAGCTTTCACATTTATTTATAGACGCTTAACTTTTGAACAACCACAAACTGTGAACGTATGTTATTGGGATTTTATGTGAAAGTTCAACACAAAGTTGGGCGATACGGCTGAAAAACTTATTACCTTTCATGTCTGACAATACCAATAATTATTGATTGTTTTATTGTTACTGCCAAACTGGTGGCGTGACCTTTCTTCTCTTATCCAGTTTTTATTTTTAGAACAGTTTGAGGAACGGTGGCAAAACCTTAAACTGCTGCTGCGCAAGTTACTCAAGTTGCTACTAGGTAACTACATTATTCAAGTGGTTGCTAGGTAACCAAAGAGTGAGTGAGTTGCTAGGTAACCAGAGAGTGAGTGAGTCAGTTGATTCCACCAGCCTTGCTTGTGAGAGGTTGAGCGACTAAAGTATTTCCTGTGCCTACATCTCCCAGAATGCCGTGCAGTTCTGGATTGGAGTTCAGTGAATATTCCATGTATTGAATATTCTATTAGAATGTATTACCTATTGATATTGATCAAGTGCCTAACGCGATATATAATGTTATTGACTTAATTTTATCGATTAATCAATTTTTGGTGATTTAATTTTTGGAAAACTGGGATCCTCTTTTAACCAATGGATTCCATGGTTCACACTGATGTGCTTATGTATCCTATATACACCGAATGTTGTGGTAACTCAAATCATCCAAGTATCTGGGCAGTAAGGGTAGAAGTCAGTCTTGCAACACATCTGAAAAGGCCTCTGACTGAAGTTTTGGTGCTGGATGACAATTTCATGACTAACATCTGTGACATGCTAACAGATGAATATACGGGCAGCAGAGATGATATTCCACAGTAACATGTCCTGGATTACATCATCAGTCTTTAGAAAGCACTCTTTAAATTTCTCTGTGGCTGTTTGATTAGAAAGCAATGCAGAAAGATGTTGGAGTTGGGGATGTGATGGATGGAAGAGGTGGATTGAAGTTCCTCCTTTTTTTTTAATCCTCTGGGATTTGGGGGCCATAGTTCAGGAATTACTTCAGTTTTTGGTCCCAAGAGAAAAAAATAATCCTGTTACTATTCCAAAACCAGAGGGAATAAAAGCAAAAATATGAACAAAGTCTACAAAAAGAACAGATCAGGAGTAACATAACAGAGCTACTCCAACATGCTGCACTGCAAAAACACAAAATCTTACCAAGTACTTTTGGTTTAGTTTCAAGACACGCTTGAAAAAAAAAAAAAAAGACAAAACTAACTTACAAGTAACTTTTCCACAAGATACAGGAGCTTGTTTTAACCCAGTAATTTCCTAATATTGATAATAAAAGTACTAGTTCCACTGGCAGATTTTTTTCACTTATTTCAAAATCAAGGGGCACTGCACTGTTACCTAGCAACACCAGCCAAGCCCAGCCCGTCACCTAGCAACCAAGTTCTAGATCCACTGGCAGATTATTTCACTCGTAGCAAGACGTTTTCCCATGTTATAAGTGAAGTAATCTGCCACTGGAACTAGAACTTTTTCATCACTATTATTAATTAGTGACTTAAAACAAGCTCCTGTTTCTTGTGTAAAAGTTGCATGCAAGTTAGTTTTGTCTTATTTCAAGTACTAAGATATTTGAACTAGAAACTAAACAAAATGATTTTGTGTTTTTTTGCAACCCTAGAACATAAAAACACTCCGTAGTTTGTGGTCGTAATGCTACGAAAAAAATGAGAACTTTAAACGGGTGTCTGTGCTGCTCCAAGGCTCTGCTTAGCTGGTTCCCATGTGATTGACTCTGGAAAAATCTGCATCATTACATCATCTGGCCTGCTCTAACCTCAGCCGTTTGGCATGAGCGCGCGGACGGGAGTGCCAGCATAAAGAGAAATTGGAAGCATTTTTAAAAATAAATGCAGCGGAGCAGTAAAACGTCGAATGACTAATCGGTGTGGAGGGTTAAGCTGTGCAGCCTGGAGCCAGGCTGAAGTCGGACTGAACAGAGTCAGGGCGCTAATTTATGGACGGATTATACACACAGAGTAAATAATAACAATAATAATAATAAAAAGAAGATGACAGGTAGTATCCAGCAGTTGCTAGTAGTTACTAATATCCAATTTTCATCAGGTAGTAGATGAAAATTTGGGTTAGTCACCATACATTTTTCTGTACAATAAATTGTCCCAGAAGATATTGCAATAAACAATAATGTTATTGTTTTCTTAAGACCATTGTCAAGTAACATAATGGTGTGAAAATGCAGGAACACGCTTTCAAAGATCCATAAACTTGAAATTCAACACTGGACTGGAAGACATTTTAACAAAACAATAAAAACAACAAATAAAATGAATTACGAAGTTTCTCTGAACAGAATCTGAACTTTTTTTATTTTTTTTATTTTACCAAAAAATAAGTAGAAAAACTTCTACCAAATGTTTTTCTACTTTAGTGGAATTACTTTGGCTACAACACAAAGTATTTGTCTTTAACTCAACAAGCTTCTTGCTTTTCCTGAAAGGTCCACTTCTCAAAAGCAAACTTTATTGCAAATGTAAATGACTGAGCTCGTTTAAATTTATCATGCGATTAATTGATTTATTTCTCATTTCACTCCAACATTTAAACTTCACATTGAGGGAAAGTACCTGCGGTTTGGCTGATTAGTATCGAACCAAAGGAGGCGATTTTGTTCTCATAGAAACACCAGAAAACAGAGCAGCATAAATACGAGGTATTCCCTCATCGCCTCTCCGGCTCCCATTTCTGCCAACAGAACGGAAACGGAGAGGGGAAGTCTTAAAAAAATAAAAAATAAATAAATAAAAAAAAAAGGAGCAGGAGGAAAATTACAGATCGCTCCGTCACTGTCTGCTTATGTCATGAAACCCGGGCGGCCGCGTGAAATTAGCTGCGACGGTTCGCTGCACCTCGACGTTGAGACATGTGGGATGTTTTCGTGCAGCTGTGTCACTGCAAAAAAAAAGAAAAAAAAAAAACTAAAGAAGAAGAAGCAGCAGCTGAGATTATGGAGGAAGGATAAGAGTGAGAGGGAAGGATGGGAGACTTCCTGGAGATGCTGATGTGGTCTTAGAGCGCCTTAGCCTTGCGCTCGCTCCCACCGCCGATCAAAGGTAGAGAAGTGGCTCTGCTCTCAGCGGCATTAAGTCACGCTAAGCCGAGACGGAGGCCTTACAAATGCTCACACAAATAAAGCTGGTTGGGATTAGGCAGACAATGAGCGGCCCGCAGTGATACTCGCAGTAAAACAGGAACACAGGCGAAGGGCGTGCAGGACATAAAAGATGCGCTTGAGCTGAACTGCTTAAAGTGTGGCTGATTTAATTAGCTGCTGTAATGAAAACTGTTGGTCTTTTTTATGTTTTGTTTCACTGTTTCATCCGAGGGGAGATGGTTAAAGGGGAGGGCCGTCTTTGAAGAGTATGTGGGGGGCAAAAAGAAGCTTAAAATGTCTCCATTGAGCATTGCAGGTATTAGATGAAAGCAGTTAAATCGTACTGGTGAAAGTATAACAAGAAATGATAAACGATACGATAGATGCCCACTCATATTTAAATAAAAATATTTTTCCAATAGGAAATACCAGCTACAACTCAACGTACTTGTCTTTAACTCACCAAAGCTTTTTGTTTTTCCTGTAAGGTCCACGTCTCAAAAGCAAACTTTGTTGCATCCAAATCTGCTTTTACTGACCTTGGTTAAATACAGGGAGCATTTTCAGAAAATCCTGTTTTTAGTGCTCAAAATTGACCAAATATTTTCCATTTTTCTTTCCTAGTTGAGACCTAAATAAATGTAAAAACTGGATGCCTTTTCTTTAATGAGGCAAACCCATAAAGCCCAACTTTTGCGTCTTTCCAATAAAAATTCAGACTACTTAATTTATCTAATCAAAATAATCCACATAAGTTTATTGTTGAAAAAGAAAAAGTGATTTATTTTTGTTTAGACCTTGTGAAGATGCTGCCAAAGACTGGTGAGGGTTTCATTATTCACAGTGAAAAGAGTCCAGCACAAACCTGGACTGAATGGCAGCTCAGTAAGGAAGAAGCCAGATCTCCAAAAGCAACACAAAAAAAACTGATTAGAGTTTAAAATGTTCTCTGGAACAAAGATATTTGGTTTTGGAGACAAGAACAAGTGGTTTAGTCACTAAAATTAAATTATTTTGGCCACAATGTTAACATTTGGGGACAAAAAAAACAAAAAAAAAAACAGGGAAACTTCTAAATATCATCTAGTAAGCTAAAGCCTGGGCATAAATGAGGAAAATGGTCCCAATCATGTCAACAAATCAGTTACAAAGTGGATAAGGTCAACAAAGTTAAGGCTTTGGAGTGTTTCACAGAAAAGCTGTGGATAGAGAACTATTTTTGGTAATCTTTATTGACCTTAAACAGGAAAAGTTTAGCTTGATTTAATGGCAGACGATGAAACAAACGCCTTTTTCATAGACATAATAAATGTCTATGAAAATGACGGCCTTCTGGGTCAGAAAGTTCAGCTTCTCCAACATTTAACATGATAATTTGGTAAATCTGAACAGCATGATAAAATCATGCCATTTTAATGAAAGGGGAAGGAAAAAATAAATGGCTAAACGCATCTGCAACATAATTAACAAATTCCTGTGACGCTTGAGCTTTGGTGCCCACAATCTTTTAATTTTTTATTAAATGCTGTGGATTCTTGCCAACTTTCAGATATCATAAAGTATAAAGAGCTCAAAATGAATAGAAGTGGTTTTCAGTGGAAAGAGAAGCAACGACCGAACAGATCTCTGAAGCAGATCTCATGTACAGCAGGAAGTCAGTCCTCAAAGCTGCAGTGTGCAAATTTGTTGAACCTGTCACTATGTGTTGACAGTTTATGAGACAGAAAATCTGTGAAAAATAAAAAAAAAATCACGCTTCTTTTCTGCCTTCTCCAGTGCTAACTACAAGCAACCAGTCAGAGGCAGGAGGCGGGTCTTAGCGCTGTCAATCAATCACTCTCAGTGACAACCTTCTACCCATTGCTGTCTGCTAATGCCACAGCTAGCAGAGACTGTACTGAATGCTAAAGCTAGTTAAACGGTTTTCCTACAACAGTAAGCTGTTTCTCTTAGATTCATCAGCGAGTACATGAGGATGATTGACTGCGCTAAGACCTGCCTCCTGACTCTAACTGCTCATTTTTCATCGAGAGCGGCACATTTCTTCAGACAGCAATAGCAGCTCATGGAGAACGTCGTGGAGAAGATTCAGCTTTTCACGGATTAACCGTCTACACTGCAAAAACAAAAGATCTTATCAAGTATTTTTGGTCTAGTTTCTACGGCAAATATCTTAAACTTGAAATAAGACAAAACGAACTTACAAGTAACTTTCTAGCAAGATTTAGAAGCTTGTTTTAAGTAAATAATTCCTTAATATTAATGAAGAAGTACTAGTTCTATTGGCAGATTATTTAACTTATATCAAGACATTTTCCCCATGTTAGATTTAAAGTTGCTTTTTTAGCCTTTTCAGGTGATAAACCAAACAACTCATTTTGAAACTGCTTTACGAGTCTCTGAGGACAGACTGAAGGCCGCTGAGGCGCAGAGCAAATGAGAACGCAAAGGGACATAAAACACAAACAAAAGGGTGTCAGGTTGACTTAAAGGTGCGTCTGGTTTCCCCCGGCTGTCGGCCTCTGGACCGGACCCCCACCCTCCGCACGGAAACACCAAGTCAGCACCAATACACGCTTCACACACACAAATACAGACACAGATTACAAAACATCCAGACATCACCAGTAAACAGCAGTAAATATCGATGTGATGAAAAGCCGAGGCTCCACAGATTCAGAGACAGAAGGAAAGGATGGATGGATGGATGGATGGATGGATGGATGGATAGAGAAGGAGAGAGAGAGAGAGTTCAGGAGGGGAACATGTGGGGATCAAAGCGGGATTTCAGACTCAATCTCTAGTTAGACTGTTTGGGAGCTGGTGGCTGTCAGCGCGCATGAGAATAAACACAGACGAATGAGACGCAGATTTACATACCGGCGCTCACACTTCAGAGTAAATATGGACAGGCAGCATCACAGAGGAGAACAAAAATACATCCATCACTTCACTGTATTTTATGTTCAGCTCCAAACATCACTGCTCCACTTCCAAATGCTAAATATAGTGGGCTTTTATCCGAGTGCCTGACAGTGCAGTGCACTTATTTTCCACTGCGCGGACCGCTGGGAGTAACATCCCAATAACACGAGGCTTTTCCTAACTTACACTTTGTTACAAAAAGGCAGGAAGCTGTTGGACGAAACTGCAGTGTCCCATTTTCCAAGCTAACTTAAGGAAACAACTAGAGCTGAAACGATTATTCGAATTAATCGCAATTAATCGACTGTTGAAATAATTGTCAACTAATTAATCTATTGATTAGTCGCTAACTTGAGTAGAAGGACTTTAAAAGAGGCCAATGGTTGACAGAACATAGCAGAAATTATGCCAAACTGTACAAAAATAAAATTGATATTTTGCTCTTATTTTGATTAAGTCCATCTAACAACGTTTTGTTGAAAGCAAAACTGACCCAATTTATTCAATAATCTTTAGCTTTGTATTAGTATAATTTACTAGATATGAGTATTGTACTTACATTTGCTTAAAAATTTTGTTGTTTTTTTTTCTCCAGCAAATTTTACTCCTCAGTTTTTTTCAGTGTAGTTTTCTGAAATTTGGGCCAAAATTCAACCAGACAGAACTGGACCAACTAAGTCAGGTTTACTGGTCGACTTTCTCATCGTCTCTTGATAAAATATTGAAGGTATTTCTTCCATATCTTCGTAATGTTCTCTCCTTTTGACGTCTTCTGTTTTGTGAAGTGCACCAGTCCCTCGTGCATAAGAACACCACCGCTGCATGATGCTGCCACCACTATACATCACAGGTGGGACTGGGACCACTATGATTGCATCTGAAGAAATTTAATGCCTGCAAAAAAAATAAGGTCTTTGTATCAAAGTGTTTTTGACAGAGTTATGGCTTTTTCCTCTCTGAGCAGCTTTTCGTGTCGGATTAAACCTGTTTTGCTGTGAAAGCGTCTATTTTTCCAGCGTTAGCCGTTATCTTTAGCCTTTGTTCTGTGTCTGAACATGTTTATATCTGGAGCTCACAACCCGCCTCCCTCAGTATGATGGCCGGACATTCAAGGTTTATATTTACATAAAATTTATTAGGTAACTGAATGCTGCATCATCTGGCATCTGAAAATTGATACCCAATGTCTTTAGGTTTTTCCAAACAGCAAAACTTCTTAAAAAGCATTGAAACATGAGAATAAAGTATTTTTTTACGGCTGTCTTTTTTTTTGTATCATTCATCTTTTTAGGCATCAATATTTGATTAACTCTAGCAAGATAAATACAGCCTTCAGAAACGCCGCATTGCTGTTTGAGCTCAGAGATTCAGTCTTTCCAACAATCTGTTTGCAAGGCTAAAAAGGGTTAAGATGACCCGTCAGTTTTTATTGATATAATAACTCAGATAACTTCAGGTTAATATAAAATGTAAAAACTGCGCTGTTTTACCATCTGACAGCACACTTTAGCTTTAGAGCCGGAGAATCTGTGGCTGAAAAACATTGAGCTAAGAGCAGAAATTGATAATACGTTGAGGGTTTATTACCACGGCTCCTTCAGACGTCCCGTTTATACAAAAATACCGATCAGAACAACTTCACAACTTCGGCCGGCTTCGGTTGCTTTTCAAAAAGCTTGTGCTGAATAATCGGCCCAGTCAATAGTGACTTAAAGACAATCTGCATATAAAGTAGCGCATTAAGAGCAACGCTCAACAGATTCCCAATGTAAGTGCAAAATGGTGCCGTCTATGGGTTGATCGCTCACCAGCCCAGGACTTGAAGTGAATCCTGCTAAGTGAAGTGTTTTTTTGTAAGATAAACATTTTCCTATGTGCTTGCATCTCAAACACCCACACATACAATCAATGCGAAAGCTGACACTTCCAACCCCGCCTGTAGGAAAACAGTCGCAGATGGAAGCAGATGATTCAAGGGAACGCCGTCTGCAGCGCCGATCACCTGCTCCCGTTTGAGCCGCTTCCTTTTCTTGTTCTGGTTTATTTTGAACTCGATTCTGGCAAAAACATCCAACCTCTGTTTTGCAGTCAGAGAGAATCTGACAGCTTCAGTGGAAAACAGGAAACAGTAGAGAAGGAGTGGATGGATGGCAGGATGGATGAACAACAAGATGGAGGGATGGACAAACGACAGGATGGATGGATGGATAAAGGTGAATGGCTGAGATCTCCTTTTTCTTACCAACTAAAATCCAGTCTTTTCATTTTCATACCTTCCCTAAGGCCTTTCCTCTCTCTGTTTACTCGTTCTTCTCTCAAAAAAGAAACAGAACAACAAAACGTCTCAGAGGAAGAAAGCAAGAAAAATCAGCTCCAATATTAAAAAACACGCAGCCGTTTACCTCCTCTAAACATCCATGTTTATCTAATGTAGCACACAAAGCACATTAAATTAACTATATCCTATGAATTTATTGTGCTTTATGTTTGGCTCCATAATTCTTTATTTGACTTTGAATATTAGACCTAAAGTCTCTTTCATTTTTTAGATTAATTGTTTAACCCCTTTCAGGAGCAGATAAGGCTTCTAACATCCAGAGTCAGATGTTTAACAGAGGCAGATAGCAGCCAAACAGGAAGTGGTTGGCTCATTACAGCTCCCCACAGGGAAAGTTCTTGTTTTGTTTGTGGTGTAACTAAGCAATTTATTAAATTACAGCTCAAAAGCGCAGATTTCCTTCCCTTTTATCACTTTCTGTATTTCCCCTTGTGTTGCTCTGAGAGTCGGGACATGCATGTTTCCCTGTGATGTTTCTGGCTCAACGCTGCATCTCTGCTACTGGTAGCTGAACACTGAAGAATCTGTTTTCATGTTTTCATTAAAGCACCAAATCCACTCCAAGACTTTAGATTTGCCATGAATTTATTGATTCATGCAACTTCTATAAATTTTTATAAAACAAGAACAGGGAGCGCACTGCAAAAACACAACATTTTACCAAGGATTTTTGGGCTAGTTTGTAATGCAAATATTTTGCAATAAGACAAAACTAACTTACAAGTAACTTTTCAGCAAGATAAACAGGTTTGTTTTACGTAAAAATGTTGTTAATATTGATTTAAAAGTACTAGTTCTACTGGCAGACTATTTGACTTGTAACATTTTTTTCATTTTTTTGAAATTATTGCTAATATTATAAATTATTGACTTAAAACAAACTGCTATTAACTGCTGAAAAGTTACTTTTAAGTTAGTTTATTTCAAATGTACTGAGATATCTACACTAGAAACTAAACCGAAAGTCCTTGGTAAGATTTTGTGTTTTTGCAGTGTGGGACTGTTTGCAGGGTTGACAGCATTTCCCACGGTTCAGATCATGGTTTTAGTTTCATCAAACTACATGACATGTCCACAAAAAGCCTTGATTAAAGTCCCTGAGTCCAAACTAGTCCGGCCAGCTTGTGTTGCTTTCAGAGTGACGGCTTCTTCTTTTCCGCATGGAAAAGTATAGGTTCACTTTGGTTAATGAGACCCTTCGCAAGTTTTGCCTGCGTCTTTCGAAAGTCCTCTTGTTCTGAGGTTAAAAAATTCAAATCCAATTTACTTAGAAAGCACAAAAAATACAGAAGTTTACATAAAGTGCTTAACAAAAACAAGATAAATCCAAGAATAAAAGTCAACAGTTCAAACATTAAAACCTCTCACATTCAGCAGGCACTGCCCCTCACCTAGCAACCCAAGTCTGTTGCCCAGCAACCCCAGAAGAGTTCCACCCGTCACCTAGCAACCAAAGAGTAACTCCAGTTCGTTTGGCTTTTAGAATAGAATAAATATACTATATTGATCCCAAAGGGGAAATTGTTTCTTTCAAAAGTCAGATACTGTTGGAAGAAGATATGTTTTCAAAACAGACGTAGAAACAGGAAGTGACGATGCCCGTCTGATATTCAAAGGCAACAGATTAAAAAGTTTGGGCTCGAAAACAGAAAAAGCTCAATCTCCTCTCAGTTTCTGTCAGGAAACGACGAACCAGCCTTATGGACGTCTGCATTCTGCTCCTGCTGTCTTGGTAGATTTACGTTGAGCTTTCCATGATGAGAAAGTCGAGTATTTGGAGCATTTATATAAAATACAGACACCGGTGTTCCTCTGTTTATCCGAAATGTTGTGATTTGTGAACAAATATACAAATCTAATCTCTAATCTAATCAAAATTAGGTAATCCCAACTAACCTGAAACAGGAAATGTTGACACAGTGAAACAAAATCCTTCTACTGTTTATACAGTTAATTTAATTATCTGGCCTCAGCTGTATATAATTAGCTAACGTGAGCTTTAGCTCACGCAGACATTTCCCATATTAATAGGACAATAAATTAGCAATATCTTACATGACAATGTTATTCAGGTCTATTAGAAATGCAACAAGAAGCCCTCATTAGCAGAGTTCAGTGTCCAGTGTGGCTGCCATGAATATAAAGCAGTAAATATTGCAGGTATAAACTATTTATGAGTCTGTTTGTGTTCTATTAAACCAGATAGAGGTACACACAGTTATGTCCAACCTCTATTTGTGAACAACTTACTTTGTGACTGAATGAATAAAATGAATAAAACTGGTCTTCCTACTTTGAACTGTAAAACACCATCTTTGGATGTGATGTCGTTGTTGGATCTGAGCTACAAACTGCTGGAAATCAGCAGCTGAGACACGCAAACGCTAAAACGGATCAGCGACCTCTGACCCTCGAGGGTTCACGGAGCCTGACGTCTCTTCTGGTAAATCAGCGGAAGCTGAAATGCGAACCACAACAATCCGCAGCATGGAAACACGAACCGTGATGTTGGAGCGAAGCGCTTCAAGCCACTTTCTGCACTAATCAACACCCAGCTGTGTGTTTCAGGCCCCACATGGAGCCACCGTCTTCCTGAACACACTGCCTCACTTCTTTAGGTTTTATGAAAAATATCTCTCTATGCATCCATCTTCCAGCAGTACAGCAGGATCACATGAGGCTCCATGTTTGACCCGAACCGCTTTGAGAAGGTTCGTTGTTCTTTTTAGAAGATGGTAGCATAAATATCAGAGCAAATCAAGACATAAGGAAGGAAAAAATAATAATGAAAGCTGAACTGAGTAAAAGGAAAGCGTAGAGATGTTCTTCTATGTTCCTTTTGTTTCATTTAAGGCAGAAAAACTAATATTTTTCATGTTTTTGTAGTTCCGTTTGGGTCTCTCCTGCTTCTAAACAAAGACAAAATGCTTAAAAAAAACACCTTGGCGTTTTTTTGCAATAAGTTAATGTTTTTTTGGTGTCTAGAAAAAGAGCCGTTTCAAAGTCTCAAATCAGAAGGCACTGGCCCTCACGTAGCAACCCCAGCAGAGTTCCGCCCGTCACCTAGCAACCAAAGCGGAACTCCAGCATGTTTGATCAGCTGGTTTTAGAACAGAATGAAATATATTCACAAGCTCCAAGCAAAGTGTTACATATTGACAAATGCAATATAAGCATAATCAGTGTAAACTGAAAAATGTGACTGCAACTGTAAGTAGTTTAAATATGACCTATAAATAAAATAACAGAATAAAATAATACAGGCATGCATATGAAAATACGTTCATGAGTCCAGAAAAAACCTAGGTTTAAAGAGTTTCACTGCTGTACAATGGCTGCTGGAAAAGACAAGAGTTTTGTTGTTGACATAACATTCAGAAACCACCGACTGCATTCTTGTTGGTTGTGCAGGAGACTCCATTAATGCTTTTCAAAGACGTATGGCTGCATAATTGCGCATGAGTTTGCGGCCATTTTCTCATGCGAGTGCAAACGTTGAATTGGGGGCGTGGCCAGAAGCAGCTTATTTGGATTTAAAGTGACAGGACGCCCTAAAACAGCTCAAAACAGGCAGAACTGAGCAGACTAAAATCTCATTATCCAAGAATGTTTTTGTGGGGAAAATATGTAATAGATCACCTTTAAATCCCAGTTTTTCCTGCTGCATGGTTTCATAATCTTTTTCCACCTTTGTTCTTAAACAACTCATACCTATACATCCCATCCTCCTCCTCCACCAGCTGCCTTCATCGCCTCCTCCTCCTCCTCTCTGCTGCCAGATTCCCTAATGAGGCTCCGAGGGAACGCTCTCTGGCCCCCTTCCTGAACGCAGAGAAGCTCGCTCTCTGTTGTTCCTGCTGGATGGGATCGTCCGCTGAGCGTACCATATGGCCTCGCTGCCCCGGCTTTCATGCCACACACACTCAAAGCAAAAGCAGCAGTGGGACCACGCGCATTATAACGCATGTCGCCTTCCCACCACAAACAAATGTGGTTAGAATAATACTAGCACACACAAAATGCATGCAACAAACAACAGAAGGAATGGGAAAGCGTTAGGATACACCGCAGAGTCGGCCCGTCACCGATGAAGCTTCCCTCGGCAATCGTTCGCCCTTCAGAAAATGGCGAAGTGAAAGGAATAAAGGGGAAACGTAGAGCTCAGCTGATTTATTTAGAGCTCTAAAACCCCATAAACATTTCCTCGGGCTGCGCTCTAGGCGCTCTGCTTTATCACGTCTCCTGCAACAGCTTCATGTTGGGAACAGACTGTCACTTTCGTTCCTCTTTTCTTTTCTTTTACTTCAAAGAAAGATATGGTGCTTTCAAGTCGAGGCTCGAGAAAGCAGATTTAATTTCTGCGCCGCGGATTGAGGACCATCGCGATTTCAAGCAGGACGTCCAGGAACGGGTCTCTGCTGAACTTTTTAGTTATTCACCAGGTTACATAAACACAGATACTGTTTGTTGCTTTGGGCGAAGGGGGTTGAATGACGCACTTTTCTGCAGCAGATAAACAGGAATGGCGATAGAGGAGCCAGAAGATACTGATCTCATCTGTATTAGATGGAAAATGACATGGACCTGACCCGTCAGCTGGGAAGAAGAAACATCAGCTCAACTTGCTGCTCATCTGAACATTTAAAGCGACAGACGTCGCAAATCAATTTGCCACCAGACATCGAACCAAACAGTGCAAATAATTGCATCTCTAATCTAAAATCTCTCATTGATGGGTTCTTGTTTGAAGTTATGATTTTAATACCTCAGTTTCTGTTTATAGAAGAAATAGTTATTTTTACCAGCTCAACAATAAACTAAGCATTTAATGTTTTAAATAAAACAAAACAGCCAAATTCTGGTTGGAAATGTTTGTGTAAACCATTGCAGATCCAAAACATAAGCAGGGGTTTTAATAAATGAACTGATAGATTTGGGTCCAACAAATCTGCTTCTGAGTGAAAGACGTCTGCTCTTTCGAGATTTTAATTTGTTGGTAATAATTTTGCAAAAATTAATGACACAAAGCCTCCGTCTGCATCAACCACCTGCGCGCTGGAGGGACTGTGTTTCTACACTGGGAATGCCTCAGGATTCCCCCAGAGGAGCTGGTCCCAGTGGCTGGCAACAGGGAAATCTGGGTCGCTCTGATTGGGCTGCTGACCCCGCGACCCCTGGCATACGTACAGACGGACCACAGGCCGCACTTTGGGCATCCCTGCTCTAGGTTTTCCCTTTCTTTGAGAAAACAAATATAAATAGCGGTTTGAAAATCGGTCCACACTGCGAAAACACAAACTCTTACCAAGTATTTTAGGTCTGGTTTCCAGTGCAAATGTCTTAATACACTTGAAATAACACAAAACTAACGTACAAGTAACTTTCCGGCTTGTTTTAAGTTGATAGCTCCT